>BMAO01001869.1:0-21253 GCA_019973975.1 Trichonephila clavata
CCATAACAACAAACCCACACAACGCAACAATCCATTTCCATTGCATTCCTCTCTATAAATCAGGTGCATTTCATCAGATTTTGGAGACATTTCAATCTGGAAGTAAAACTAAACGGCACTCACGACTCTTGTGTTGCTGACCGGATGGACGCTTCTTGTGTCCTACTTCCACACATGTTAATGTCTGTTCTTTATAATAGAAGATATTAATATTTCTCCTTCTCACAATAGAAATAGATCTTTTGAAGAGGAACGGGAATAATAGAGTGGTAAGCGATACCAAGTTGCTTCGGATGCCTTTATGGATTATATCAAGGCCAAGGTTTGAGGTTTTAGATGATTGTGGGTCAGCTCCGTGTGGTTTGGTGGAATCAGGGTCAATATCCTTTTGAAAACTACACATTTTTAGTTTGTTTATTAGGCTTGATGGATTTTTATTGTTTTTTTATACTCTTCTGATAAATATACCGCTCTTTTGTGAGGGGTCATCAATGAGTAAAATCGTCTTTTGTGTGTTTTTGAAAGATGAAACTCATGCTTGAAGAGTGGTCGTTTTAACAATGGTTTCGATTATTTTTGTAGAAAGTTATTTTTCTTTAAATAAGAATAATGTTCGGGAATTAATTCTTGGAATAATTTTACTCAGTATAGTTTTACTCCTCTTAGTATATCTAGTAGAATATATTTTTTTATCTTGTGAAAAAAGAAGCTTAATAAAATTTTTGAAAGGGTACATTTTACAAATGCTTAAAAGTCCTGTAATAGTTTTAGATAATAAAATTTTATTGAGAAATCTGCTTTCCTTGCGCATTCCAGTCATATATGAATTTGTTAAATTATTTTTTCATGCAATAACAAAAATTAATATTTATAAGTGCTAGGACCTGAAATGACTAAAAAAAAATGGAGCTTTAAAATGCTTCGAAAAGCAAGACGGGGTCTAAAATGATATAAAAATTATTATTGTAAAATGTTAGTGAATTGTTAAATTTCATTTTCCTTAAAAACTACTATAAATCAGAAAATTTTGTAAATTTTTTTTTTAAATGAAAAAATCAAGTGAATCAAAAGAAAAGATCAAAAGAACTAAAAAGTGAACAAAAAATATTCTAATGCTTGTGATTCAAAAAACATATTTTCTAAGACTTAACAAAGTTACAAAATTAGCCAAAAAAAAACCTTACTAATCAGGAGATAAAAATTATCTAGAGATTTAAAAATTGGTATAGAATGCTAAAATTGTGACACTACAAATATGTATTCCTTATTCGAGGAATTATGAGCACAATTTATATAGGTCTATCATACTATTCCTTTTAGAGGTGAAACGCTAAAGATTAGTTGTGGTAATTACTCCTTAATTAAATTAAAGAAAGTAAGTACAATTTCAAATTTAAAACATGGCTAACATCTTTTTTCCGTAAGAAATATAACTTTTTATACATTATTTCACACAAGTATATTACAAAAAATAAAAATTATTAAATGAACATGTCTGATTAAATCAGGTCATTTCATTGCAAAAGTTATATCGGTTCTTAATTTATATCCATGCATAAATATATATATATATATATATATATAGCCAGGCATAAAACTGGTTAAACCCCCTTTAATGTAATTTTAAAAGCCGTCCTCAGTCAACATTATTTACAAGACTGTAGCATCTATCTTGAAGCCCAGTGGTTGAGTGGTAGTGTATAGTTCTTCCACACCACAAGACCGGGGTTCAAATCCCGGGCTGGGCAAGGTCGACTCAGCCTTTCATCCCTTCAGGGGGTCGATAAATGAGTACCAATCTTGCTTGGGTGCTGAACACTGGGGATTTCGCATCAGACTGACCACTTGACCGAAATATCTGCACATGCACCCAAGCACTTAAGGTCACTTAAACTGAGATAGGCATAGATGGTTTTGCCGAGAGTACCCAAGCCAAACGAGCACTTCAAGGGATTTTTTACATGCTGTATAGTCATACGACCTATTCAACTGAAGAATTGAAACCGGTTTCCAACAACTTTTGTCGTTGTTTTAACAGTTAAATTGTTACAACAATGGAAATGAATCTAAGTTGGCGTCGAAAACCGGTAATTAATGAATAAAAATTTTAAAAACTGTATTAACATCAAGTGTCTAAGAGTTTTAAAAATGTATTTGAGGTTGATTGAATGAAAAGAAAGTATTTCATTAACGATTGAAAATTTGAGTAAGATATATAAATATATATATAGGGAGAGAGTGAGCTATTAGTAGGAATTGAAAAAATGGTTTGATTAGATCCATGCTGTTTTCCAAATCGCTCTTTGATATTCTGTACATCTCCTCTTATAAAATTACTACTGTAGCTACAATAGTTACATTTCTAATATTAAATTATTTAGCTTTAAAGTCAATTCCTAATACATAAAGCACTCTAGACTTCCTAATACAAAAGCACTCTAGACTCTCTAATACAAAAGCACTCTAGACTCTCCTAATACAAAAAGCATTCTAGACTCTCCTAATACAAAAAGCACTCTAGACTCTCCTAATCAAAAGCACTCTAGACTCTAATACAAAAGCACTCTAGATCTCCTAATACATAAAGCACTCTAGACTCCTTACATCTAATCCTAATACAAAAGCACTCTAGACTCTCCTAATACAAAAAGCACTCTAGACTCTCCTAATACATAAAGCACTCTAGACTCTCCTAATACAAAAAGCACTCTAGACTCTCTAATACAAAAAGCACTCTAGACTCTCCTAATACATAAAGCAATCCGGCTTTAAAACGTAATATTTATTAGAATATTTTCATGCAACTTTCAAATACTCCTGTAATATTTATCTCATCAATAAAACCTTAATTAAATACATTTTATTGCGATTTCGATCAGCATAACATATATTTATCTCTCTCTCAAACTCAGTGGCGCAACAGCCATGAAGGCCAAGGCCTACTGTGCCATCTCAGTATACGTGACCATTGGCATATATTTATCAGTAGTAGTAAATTAGGCATCAGGTTAAACGCTCTACTTTTTACCCCTAACGGGAAACTACAGGGTACATCAACTTGTAACATTGATGAACAATGTTACAAGTTGACTTTTTTTTGCGATGTATTGAAAATAAAGACAAAGGTATAAGATTTGTCATTTTATTGTAATTCAAAATCACGAAATCCTTCAAATTAATAATCCACTTAATAGCTTTATCAATATATTTGTCAAATAAATCACTCAGTAAAACAGCAACATATTTATCTGAATTACTATATATGTCTTGAATAATTTAATTCTTCTACACAAAACCTTTTCAAAATTGCTACAATTCCTACTCAGCTTGAATTTTAACTTCAAATTATTGTGTTTCATAGGTTTTGAAAGTAAAGACAAAAATACATTGTCATGGGATATTAAAAATGTTTTTCTAAATTCAACTAGAATTGTATGACGATTGATCATTTAGCAGGAAGCAAAGATAAGAAAGCCTGAAGTTATAGGAGTTGACCATATAAAATGTTTTATTGCTAATGCTCTAATTATATTAAGCTTAGCTCTTAATCTGCTTGACCAAGTTCTGATTCAACCACATGTCTTAGAAAAACAAGACAGTTCTATAATTTGTGTGTGAGAGAGAAAGGCAGACCCCCATAATTATCTGACGGAATCATCTATTCATTTTTCAATAAAAGATATTTATAAAATAAATTTGAGAAGAGATTAAAAATATATGCCATTGTTACATTTTTAATTATTTTTAAAATTCTTCTATAATTTTTTAAAGAAATTTTATTGTTATTTTTAGACTGGTGTTAGGAGTAATAATGCATAAGCCAACATAAAGAACGAAAAATACTTAATGCGATTATCCTATCCCACACGCAATTTCGTATAAAACTTTTAGAATATTTTCATTTCATTTAAATAAACTCGTTATGTGCTTGTAACTTTATTTGAATATTCTTTAACAGCGGGTAGCTTATGAAACACCTTTGAAATCGAAGGGTCACAAGTTTCAGACTCTATTATGTAGAACTGATGAATAATTGAAGTTCACTTTGAATATATTTCGACCTCTAAATCCAGATAGGGGTGGGCTAGAGGCGGTAATAAATTATAGTCTGAGAAGCCATTCTCTTGCACATTTGTTTTTTCTCAGAATCACTTACTTAGTTAACCCCCCCCCCAATATTCTTTTTATATATTGTGACTTTAAAATAATATTCCTACAACGAATCAAATCTTCCATAAATCGCATAATCCTATGTTTAATATTTTTCTAACAAATGATATAATAGAAGCTACATAAAATACCTATTACGGACTCGAAATTCTTCTTTTTCTTACACTGAACTTTCTCAGCTCTCAATTTTCATCCCGGTTGTAAATAACGTGCTACTGCCCCTGCTATTCCATGTATTGATTTTTACAAAATTAAACCCCGCCGTGTAGTAAGGTTGATGCACGTTAAATCTGTGGAGGCTAAAAAGCCTTCTATTGGCGAGGTGTGAAAGTTTAGAGAAGAAGGTTTCAGTGCAGATATCATCCCAGTGGCGTAACTGTGAACATTTGGGCCCCACTGCAAAGTCAAGTTTTTGGCCCCCATGTTGGATTTTACAAAGGGTAGATACTTGAAGGCAGTCAGGTTTTGGGCCCCCACCCCGTGATGCGGGGGTGTACGTTACACCACTGTATCGCCCTTGTCACTGGCCGTGGGTCAAAATTAAGATGTCCGTCACCAATAGTTCACGTGTTGCTTTCACGGCAACGTAAAATTAAAATCAAATCAAACCAAGTCTTTGTATAATCGAATGTTGAACCTAAAAGAGCAAATATTAAACTATTAAGTGTTCCCTGAACAGTGTCAAAATTTTAAAAGCCCATGATTTCCCAATGTTTCAGGACTCCTCTATAATTTAATAATTAAATAACATCAGAAAATTTAATAATTTCCTTGTTCACTATTTTCTACAAAATCTTGAGTTTCAGTATAGCAACCCTTCTTGAGAATATAGACCTATCAGTTATCATGTTGTTGCAGTGACGAACACACGGATGAGATTTGGGGGTTGAAACCCCTCCCACATAGACCAAATGATTTTCACAGATTACGTCTCGTCACTTTTGACAATTTTTTTTAGAAAATACCTTCCCCCCAATGGTGTAACGGAAAACATTGGAGCCCCTTTGCAACGTCAGGTTATGCCCCCCAGCAATGAGGGGGTGTACGTTATGCTTCTACCCCTTCATCCAAAAAAAATCTGTGTACGTTACTGTGTTGTTGTGTGACCTCTTCAGTATTGTAAGTAATAATATCAAATAGTATGTTCATTAAAAAAATATTGAGTAAGTAATTTTTAAGAATTTGATACTTCCTTTAGGAGTTAATATATTTTGAAATAAATTACTCGTTCAATGTAAATATTTTACCAAAAATAAATAGAGAGCTAAAAAGAACGCAAAATCTATTAAATCTATTCAAAAGATTGTTTTAAAAAATGTATGAAGCTTTTGATATAATATCGGTGAGTAGTGTAATTTAAATTTAAAATTTTTAAATGTAAGATACTCTATTTTTAAAAAAAATTTCAGATCTTAGAAAATATTTAGTTTATAGGGAAGTAAAACGTTGATTGGTTTTGAAAACATTCCAGTGTTTTCCAGTATTTAAAATCTTCCCCCTTTAATCCAACTTCGTATGACAAATAGAATTCGTTTCTGAGTAATCCTGTTTTGCATTTATTTTTCCAACTGTGTGAAAGTGTATCTTTTGCTTATAAATTTACACACATTTACGCACATAAATGTATACCTTTTTCCCTAAAAAGTCCAGATCTTTACTCTTCGTGTATTTTTAAAAATGTTCATGATGTTTCAAATTCATTTGATATTTGTTGAAAAAAATTTATTATTTTTACGGTGTGGTGAAGGAAAAGCGAATTAGGTAATCCGATTCTCAGTAAAATTTTTGCTGCATTACAAATATTTTATAAATATTTCTTGCTTGAAGACATTTTCATTTTAGTTTTGAGATATGACGTGCAGTACGTTGTATACCAAATTTCCTTAAAATCCAAAAATATTTTATTTGAAACATCTTTATCCTCCATCACTCAATTTATAACTTAATTCTTACAGATTTACAGCGAAATGAAACTTTCATAAAGTGCTGGTGCTGTCATCTGTTGGTAAATTATTAAATTAGAACTATCGTTATTTTCGAAAAATGCTATTTACTTTGTTAAATATCGATAAAATTGTTCGCAATTACTTTATGGAGTAAAATTCTTGGTTTTATTTAAAATAAAATTTTACTTCACTACGATTTTTTCTACGAATTTTTAATTTGAGAATTAATTTTCGGTAATCGTATAATTTATTATATGTATTTTTAGTAGAAATATTATTAACATATTATATTCTTAAAATCGGATTAAATTTGCCTCTGAAATTAGGTTTTACAAATGTTAAAAAAAATATTGCACTTATATGTTTTATTGTTATTTTTTCTCTCTCTTTTTGCATTAAGTTTTCAAGATTTTTTCGTAGGTTACAGAAACTACAAATGGAGCGTTGTAAAAAGCAGCAAGATTTTTCATGATTCTCTCTTTCCTTGTAAATGATAAATTAATGTTACACTTCATATAAGGGAACAAAAGTAATTGAAATTATCTGAATGTTTTAGGGAGAAAGAAACCAGTCGTGTGCTGCATAATTTATTAGGACAAATTCCATATACTAAGACAAAATGCTTAGAAATAATTGAAAAATTTTAAACATTCATATTTTCTTGGAAAAAATACTAATTATCTTTTAAGCTGCCATCTGGTGCAAAAACACATAATTACTAACTTCGTTTCAATATAAAATGTAAAGTAATATGTACATTTTGAAGTTAATCTGTAAATATCTATTTTAATCTCAAAAATATTTTTTTTTTTCAATTACCTCAAGATTAATAAAACTGTTTAGTTATATGAACTTTTTATTCCACTTTTTATACCAATTATTTGTTTTAGAAATATTTTAATTTAAAATATATAAATCCTTTTAATAGTCGATTTCTTTTTTAAATTAATAAAAATGAAAATGGGATGTTTTTTTCCAAAAGTGAAATTGGTTATTTCGTTATTTCCAAACATTAATCTTTTTCGAAAAAAAAACACTAATTATTCCGATCAAAAATAGCATTTGCTTTGTTACATGATTTTAAGCGGTTGAACCGTATTGTGATAGGTCATATTATGAATTTATTTAAAAATATAAAAGTTTACTTGTGCGATGTTGCGCTGAAATTTAACTCTTAAAATATATGTATACATTACTTCTTTATATGAGTTAATCATTATTAAAATGTTACTAAGAAAATATTTCCTACTTTTTTTGCTTTAAATTTTAACTACATTTACAATTTAGATAATATTTAATTAAATAAAAAAAATATTATTGGGTTGAATATAATTTCTCTCACTTTCAATAAGTATCCCCCCCCCCCACATGGAAATTCTGAATTTCTTTGATTGTATCCAATAAAAAAAAGTTAAACATCGGTATTTCTATGCCAAAATGGTTCAAAAAAACATTTTTAAAATAATATAATTTAATAATGAAGTATATTTCTCAGGTCCATCAAAACAAAAAACTGAAAATAAATACTTGGCATGCTAACTGTGTCGAAGAAAATTCTTATATTGCGTTGTATTTTTTTTCTATGTTTAAAACATATTAAGAAAATATCTCAATTACGAAACAAAAATTCTACATTTGTGCCTGTAATTCATTCTAATCTAGAGAAGTGATTATAACTGTCATGAACAGTGTATGTAGCGTATTGTGTTCAAGTCTTGTTAGACGAAACTACATAATTTTCAAAAGAAAATTTCTTTGTGAGTGATAGCTATACAAAGCTAATTTATCTCATTTTAGCTCAATTAATTTTTCAAGCCTATAAAACTATTGTTTTAGTCACTGTATAAAGATGTCATGTGATTTCTTTTCTAAAACTATTCCTTACAAAACAATTTTTAATAATTAAGATCATTACTGGTAAAAAGAGGATATAAATTTTTATATCTATTTTTCTTGATAAAAACTGCTATTGAAAACTTTTCATGGTGTTTCAAACTTTTCACTAAAATTTGTAAGCTTATGCCTGTCGGAGGTTTGAACTCGATACCTTCCAATTCGTAAGCACGCAACATACCACAAGACAAAAGTGATCACTCCTGTCCGGAGGCTGTTACTGGCTAATTTTAGATACCGCTAAAATGCCTTCCTGCTGTGTAACACAACACACATCTAATTTCATTTAAAACTGTGTAGTTTTTTTTTTTTGTTGTTGTTGTTGTTGGTCCTCTTTTCGACAAGTGTCGTTGAATACAGAATAGCTCGATTTGGGATTTATATAGAGTTTTACAGTCCTTGTTTTCTAAAAATATCTAACATTTTTCATTTGATTGAGCTTACCTAATAATAATATATATGTTTTGCAAAAGACTAACTAAACAATTTATAGTTTTCATGTCATCTTTAGGAACGTACATTCCGCATGTTTATACATAAATTTTATGCACAAACATTTGAAACAAAGATTTTCCCTCAGTTCTTGCCATACGTTGGATGTAAGTTCCCAGAAAGTACAAAAAAATACTATTTCCCTTGCATATACAGTCCTTAAAAGGTTGTGAATCCCAGATCCAACTGCATAAAGCTTTATATTATGGACTAGTTCTACTGTAAAGCTTACTATGAGGGCGCTACAGTCATTAGTACCCTTTTCTTCTTCCGGTTAATGCAAAATCTCCATTGCTTTGAGCTAAAACATTAACAAGGTATTTTAGAAAAGATACTGAAATAAATACTATAAAATTCTGAATCTGAAATCTACAGATCATCTTCTACCCATATAGTGCAAAAAAAGTTTCAAAAACTTGCATTGAAAGTTTGAAAAATTCAGTTGAATTTCGATGTTTTCCCATAGATTAACATTACACCGGAAGTAAGTGAGGGTTCCACTCAATGTTGTTGTTTACAAAGTAGAACTTGTCCATAGAATGTTATACTTTTAATTTTTTATTGTTCTAAATTAAAAATTTTAAGTAGAATAATCACTGAAAATTGATTAACTCTAAAACAAAATGCAAAAAAAAAAAAAAAAAAAAAAAAAAATTTTATTTAGTTCCTTAAGTAAAAACTAGAATTTGTATAGGTTTAATATCAAAAATGCCATGATTTGAAAATTTTAAATTCAAATTGAAATGGAGATAGCTTTCTTAAAAAGGATGAGGTTGGAATGAGATTTGGTGTTTTTTGCACAAAAACAAAGCATCTTCGAAAACAAATAACACTAAAATCATTAACCCCTGAAAAATTCTACATCGAGTACCTTATTTCAAAAACAAATTGTGCACTTCTTAAATTTTGTCTTTATAGATTAGCGAAACATCATATTTGGCATTGCTTGAAATTATAAAGCGTTTTGTTTGTGTTTATTGATCGCTTCCAGCTCTCCATCTTTAGGTAAAACCCAAAGATCCGTATTTAGTATGTTTCATAATTTTGAACAATTTTTTGTTCAAATGTCGAGAGAGAAATTGACACATTAGTTTTTAAAACTCTTATATTCTGAGACGGGGATGTGGATATCCATGCTTCACCAATATGATGGGTTCAATAGAAAAGTCTCACTATTCGATTATCTTTAAAAAGACATGACATGAAACTGTTTTCACATTGGTAACGATTCTGTTACTTTATTATCCAAATAACTAGAGCTCTTATTGCATGTTGTTAGGTGGACCTTTAAATCGAACAAAACATGTAGCTAAAAATATGTAGCAAACAAAAATTTTATCAAATTATTGTCTCTACTTCAGATACTTTCATCCTTACTGGTGAAAAGATCGCTTCGTAATTGTATCTTTTCTATCGATTTACTTTTTTCATAATTGTCTTTGCAAATTCTTCAACACTAAATTCGCTTCCCGAATGTCTCAACAGTGCCAGTTTATCCATTGGACTCTTGGGGCGGGCAACGAGGGGCCTGGGGTCCGAAGGGGCTCGAAAGGGCCCGGATAAGCTGGACTTAAACAGATTTTCTTGTTATATAAATTTCAATCCTCCAGTTCCAAGGGGGCTCGTAAATCTTTTGTACCCAGGGCCAGAAATGAACTCAAACCGGCACTGTGTCTCAACGATATATTTCTTCATATTTACTTTCCAAAAACAAATTTTTTATTATTTCTAACCCCTTTAATTGGATATTGACTAATTTCGTACCTCAACCCTCTTTTTTTAATCAAACAGTGGGGAAGTAAGGCTGACTAAGAGATGAAAAGAGGCCAGTGCCAGTTTGGGTACACCAATTAATTTCATTTCTTAGAAACATGTTAAATTAAACCAAATCAATTTTGATGAATTAGATTCTTTAAAAAAGAGAAGAAATAAAAGAAATATATGAAAGATAAATGAGGAATTTAATATCTTGTTGGTTAAGACTTAGACCAATAAAGAATCATTTAAAAGTTTGACGAAAATTTCAATTAAACTATTAATAGCTGGGTGTATGTATGCTATTATATAACCATAATAATAGTTATTAACTATAGTAAAACCATGGATCAATTTAAAGAATGAGCTAATAAAAAACAATTGTCAAAAGTTAAGGTAACTGGGAGGTGAAAGTGCTTCAAATTTTGCATTTTTTAAAATTTTATTTTTAAAAAATAGAGTCACTTTGCTGCATCCACAGATGCATTATTTATGCGAATTCGATAAATAGAACGCTAGAAAATTAAATTTTAAAATTGTAAGCAAATGTGATGTAACTGTAATTCAGGTACACTTTTTTTCGAAATCCGTATTGTATTTAATATGTATTGTAAAAAAATAATTTTTCTATACAAAGAATGTAATTTTTCTATATTATATGATCAAATTTATTGAAAACTATACATTTCTTTGCGCAAAAGTTATGGAAATTTTAAATAATTACTTAAAAATTTTAAAATACATTTTTTTAAATGTGAATTATGTCTAGTTTTGAATTTATGAATACTCAGTGTAGTTTTTAAATTACAAATCAAGTGGATATAGTACAAAGTAGATCTTGAGGATTATTCTAAACTAAATACGTAGCTTGTAAAATAGACATTTTGTTTTTCCTAACTGCTTATTGTTAACATTTGAATAACTCTACATGTTTATTACTCTATTGGTTTTACTTTAAAATAAATAAATATTCATATGTATGAATACAAAAACAGAGATTCATTTGTTATAATTTTTAAAAACAGAGTTCCATTTAAATTAGACATTTTCTTTGTGTATTTTTATAACAATTAAAATATGTGTAAGGAATTCTGTAATATCCTGTAATGACGATGTTCAAAGTGAAGTAAAAATACTAAAACTTATATACATGAAACTTTGCTATATTAAATGGAAGAAAGTGTGAATCGTTGATAACACGTATTGATGAAGTAAGGGTAAGAGTAATTAAAAAGACTTCTATAAATAATCTAAAGTTTCAAACTTATAATTTAAAAATTGAGAAATGATGCAAAATAATCCAATCAATAATAGTATGGCTTTATATTGTATTAAAATATATTAGTTTACAAATCATAGATAAAAATATCTTTATTTGCAATTTTTTCAAAATGCATTTTTTTGGTGATCCCGGTACACTTTCCAAAAATCTACTTTACCTATCTTGCTGATATTTTGTATTCTATAAGATCCACTCATTTTCAACAAAGTGAATGAATTTTTTTTAAATAAACATCCACAAATTTTAGATATAGCAAAATTTCTGCATAAAATTTAAAGGAAATTTAAATCACTAAATTTAAAAGTTTCTTAAGTTTTTATAAATTTATATTTTAAAATTTTATTTTATGGATTGTTATGTTTACAAAAACTCCGTGAAATTTTATAGCTATATATGCAGCAGATTTTATGCAAAGTGTATCTAAAAGTAAGAACATGCTTGCAATTAAAAAAAATAGTTATTGATTATTTATTGCTCTTACAGATTTATTTGCAATTTAAAATAATTTTTTTTTACATTGACAAGTGCATAAATCTACAGATAATTAAACGAAAAAATTTTATTCCGTTGTTTTAATTTAAGTAAGTGAGAACCATTTAGATTTGGTGCAAAAAAGCACATTTTCCCTTGTCGCAGACGTCCCAGTTACCTTAAAATGTTCTCTCTAAACTCTAAACTAAACTAAACTAAATAAACTCTAAAATATTCCTTCATCATCGAGATATAGATATCAATCCAATGTATAGATAATGTCCCCGAAATATAAAAAAAAGTTGTAAGTTGAAAAAATCCCACATTTATTAACTACTTGAGAAGAAACTACTCAAGATAATCATCTTTCGCTTATCAGTTCATAGAGTCCTTATTCAAATCATGGACATTATTTTTTTTCGTAGAATCATATTATTTAACATTCCCGAAAAACTAACTTACCTCTCTCTAAGAATTGAATTTTCTCTTAAAATGATTTTCGGTCTTCCATATTCAGCCATCTTGTTGCGGCTCGATCGGTCAAGCAAATTTTGGCCCATTTGATTTGTTGACAGAATATTTGGACTCCATTACAAAAAAGCTATTTCCTTAATATAAAAATAATTTCGCTTTTAGATATATATGCTTTAACTCACAATTTTCATTTTAAAATTTTTACAGGATTCTTAATTTCAAACTCCCTGGAAAGTTAAGAACTTTCGTCAAATTATCTCAATAGTTCTCATTATAGATAAAAGTTCGAGAAGGTTACCAGCTCCAACAAACATCCTGACGTCGAAATTAAATTCAAAATTTTGCATCAGAACCCTATGTTTAATATAAAATATTGTGAAAACCCGTTTCAGTATTTCTAGATATTTCACTAGTGTTGGCCCTCACATTCTTAGCTACTGATGGAAAAAAATGGTGCGTGGAATGCTGCGTGATAGAAGTAAAACTTCTTTGGCGACGTTGGTCGTAAGTGCAGAAATACATCTAAATATATTAAACTGCTGGGGGAACTTATTAAATTCAAATAAAATTCAAAATTCTTTTATTGTATGAAAATAATATTTTGATTCAATTTTCTACATCATCATTTTCCAAGAAAGAAACAATGGGTTTGTGGTAACTGAAGTAGGATATGAAAATCCTCGATTGTAGTCGATCAAGAAAGCGTGAGAAAACTGCATCAATCGTGGTTCCGTGTTTTTTCGTTCCTTCTCTAGCATCAGTGCTCATTGTCAAATTCAGTATTCGTTTCAAAAATTCAATGAGTGGTTTGGCTTCTTCTGAAGCAATATTAACATTAAAGTCTCCAGTTAAGTCATCATCGGATCCAATGATTGCAGAAACCTCTAGTTTGTACAGCACTAAAACTTTATGGATGAAGGTAATAACAGCTGCGACAGAACTACCTGGTGATATATAGATATATGCCAAGGGGACTGTTTGTCCATTTTCCATGGCGTAATGAGCTGCACTTATTTCGCCAATTTCTGAGACATTAACTGCAAGTGAAGCAGTTTGTCTCATTATTAGATCCATTTGAGGAGTAATGACATTAGTTATATCATTAGAATTCTGGTATATTGCAACTCCTCCAGTTCTTACACGAGGTCGTTTGAAATGACATACACAATAAAAATTTGGAATATTAAAGGAGTTTTCATTTTTGAGCCAAGTTTCAGAAAGAAGTAGGATGATTGCTCGTTGTGTTACTGTGTCCGTGAAATCTGCAACATGGGCTCATAAACTCTGACAATTCAAAGAGAAGAGTGATAAGCCTCTTTTACCACTAATGAAATTCGTCATATCCTCTTCAAAAGTTACCAAGCGATTGAGAGAAAGCCTACGAAATTCTTCTTGTAAGGTTGATGTTGCTCTTTTTTCCATGGTAAAAAGTTGAATCGTTATTCAATGTCACGAAGTAAAGTCCCTCGATACTTGTCACTCGAGATAGTGCGACATACACCAACTGCTGTGAATGGGTTTTATCATATCCATAAACAATCTAGTTGAAAGTACCACCTTGAGATTTGTGAACATCGAACAACCGTGACCGAAAGGATAATCAAAGAATCGCTTTTGGAAATCTTTGTAAGCATTTTTATGGGAATCATAGTCTTTGTAACGTAAGATAGAATTTATTATCAATTCACAAGCATCAGTTCCAACACGCACTAGACTTGTTGAGGGCTCTGTACTTGCTGACTGCACAGGATGGTTCACAAAGTCCGTATTAATCTGTGCTGACATTAGATGAGTCTCAATTGCATTCCCTTCATCAGTCATTAAACTCCGCATTAAGAGAACATTTTGCAATGTTTTTTTTCCATGCTTGATATTCTCTTATGTACTCTGATCGAGATTTGGCAGTAGCGCTTGATGAATTTGCACTATTTTTCTTTTTTATCACTTTTTCGACTGCACTTTCTGCTAGTTTTTCTTTTCTTTTTCTTTCACGAAACTCTTTTCCTCTTTGTGCCTTTGATTTAGGCATTCTGATTAGAATCAATAATAATTCAACGCAAATGAAAACTAAAAATCAAATTAGCTGCCGAAAACATCACCTTGGGGCCAACAGTCTAAGGAAATATTTTAAAAAGGTACGCTTTTGCTGCAAGAGCTATTTTGTCTACACCGTAACGCAAACATTGCAACACATATAACCATTGACAGATGTTCCCTGGTTTGGTGAGAAAAGGGGGGAGGAAGTCGACCAATTGGAAAGGTGGGCAATAATCCAACTTTTTCACGGATATGACGCAAGTCACAGGGTGTCCCCCGCTCTCTTTTCCTCCCGCTCGCTATCTCCTCACCATTGCGACGAATTGGGGGGATGGCGGGGGAAATCACTACTTCCGTTCGTTTTCTCCCTGCTATGCAAAACTGGGCAAATTTTCCATTCAATCCATGAGCAAAGCAGTTTCACTTCAAAAAGACCTAAACAAGCAGCTTTGTAAAAAAATGCATTTAGAGTTTTTCACTTTTAATATTTTCATCCATTTAAACACCCATTGTCATTCCTTCTTCACTGGAATTAGTTAGTTTTTCCCATCATTTAACATATAAAAATATGTAAGACCTTACAATAGTTCTCAAATCAATCATCTAGATTTCATCCAACTCTAAAATATTTTTACTGCAAATACTAGATAATTTTTTTCAATCCTTTTTGGAGCAACTAGTAGCATTCTTGCTATATATTTGCTTTCCACTCCTTCCCTGACGTAATTTAGCTTCTTTTTCATATTTCAGATATTTTTATTTAACATTTATAAGCGAAGCCTTTCCCCTTCTCTTTCTAATTTCTCCTTCCCACTTGGCCTCATTAAAATAATAAATTTTTGAAAGAAGACTAATTAGAGTACATTTTTATAGTATTTTTTATTTAACAGCTTGATAAAAATTTGGTGAGGTAAGCTATGGTATTAATCGATAGAATTTTTTAGTATTGAGGGCCATTCCCCCCCCCCTCCATAGTTTTTCTGTCATTTAGTTTTTAATAATATTCATAATTTCGATGGGGAAGTGAAGAAAGCAAAATTTGAATAAGATGAGAAATTTAGAAATTTTTTAGTAATTGCTTAAATTTATTTAACATGGTAACCATCATATGATTTTAATTTCCCTTAGAATGATCAATGCGTGCAAGACCAACAACACAAAAGTACTGGCTAAAGTTTAACTTTTTAGTGGTTTAATTTTAATTTTAAAGTATAGTTTAATGTTCTTATAATAACAATTTTCTTATTGGGTGAATTCTTAAGTAACTGGTTCAGAAACAAAAGCATAGGAAAGTAAAAGTTGTAGTAGATTTCAATCTTTAATAGTTGTAAAGTTTATTAACCAGGGAAAAACCGAATTATTTAACGGACCTAATTATTTTCCGGATCAATTACAAACTTTGAGAAATTTCTTAATTAAAAAAATCCCTGGTTGACTTACATCCCACTTTTATAAAGCGCCCTTTACTATCAAAAATGGAAATTATGTTATATTTGTTCGGGAAAAAATTTTCTCCATTTTTTGTACCATAATATGTAGTACAAAAAAAGTACCGTTAGTCTTATTCGGGTTGATTTTATCTTTGAGGTCTGTTTTTATGGGGAGTCTTTGTGTGACAATTTTTTTGATATTTTCTAGATATTTAATTACGTTGGGAAGTCCGAAATAAGGAGTATGCTTGCAAAAAGCTATAACGCAAGCAGAAAGACTAAAGAAATATTACTTCATAAAACGATTTTTCTTTATTTAGATTTAGCTGAATGTTGCTTTAAAGAAAACTTCATGTACTGACTTAACATTTCTCCTGACATTTCTCAGATCACAAAGAAAATTATTTAAAGTTTAAGTATTTAGTTTAATATTTGTGCTACTTAAATTTTATAAGGATAAAAATAAATAACGGATCTTTATGCTGTTCATTAATATGCATTAATACTGTCTCAATTATTATATATTTTAGTATTTTTTTAATATTATTTTTCTAATAGTTCTCATGCACATGAAAACAGAAGTAAAGTGTTCGTCGTTTTCGCTTTAGCAGAGACGAAATACTTATACAAACAATTTCAAGAACTTTTGCACAAAATGTACTGAGTGGCAACAAAACTAACCGAACTTAGTCTGTGATGGACGGATTTGTCTTATTATACCGTGACACGAATTAAGACAAGTTAAACGCTATACGTGTCATATAACCATACACTTGATTATTTAGAAAAATATGGTGGATCTTACAGGTACCGGTCCTGCTGGTCCCATTGAACATGGATTCAGCAATTGGGTATTTATTCTTCCAGCTGTTATTGTCATCGGCTTGATGGGTAAAGAAAAACAATTTTTTAAATCTTGATTTTTGATGTTTTCATCTCTTTCCTTCATCTTGATCATCTCACGACTGAATAAAATGCTGACGTATAGAATATCTGTTTTATAATTCTTTCTTTAACAGCATAAAATGAAAAAATGTTTGTTTTTTGAATTGTAAAAAGTCTATAATTCCAGTTTTTACTGTATGTTTTATTTGAAAATGCTTCTTATTATTGGAAAATAATTTTTGAGATCATAGAATATGAAAACTGATGTACAATCTTAAATATTCGTGGAAATGTGTGCAAAATAAAATATTGCTTATAATGTGTGCAAAATGTTTAAAGTATTTTTTCATTGTAGATTGTCTCAAACTATATTCATCAAAAACTCCATAAACTATGATATCTCTTTATTTCTATGTTACTTTTAGTGCCTGGCATATAATTTTGTAAAATAAGAAATGTATCAAAAATTTTTATGAAGCAGAATTTGTTCATATTTTATACTTAATGATATTTTAAATTTTTATTATTTATCTTGTAATTCATTTTGAAATTAAAAATAAATTGTTACATACATTTTAGCCCATCCATCAGTAAATTGAAAATTTTGAAAAATTTGCCAAACTCATTGCAATAACTTGCTTTTAAAAATGCAAAAAATGTTTATTTTTAATTGTTGATTAATGAATATTAGGGTATTGCAAAATGGATTGACTGACTGATACATAAATACCAAACAATCTTCTAAAAATTTTAATTATTAAAATTTTGTTATTTATATGCATTATATGTTCTCAACCAATTTAGCCAAATGGGAAGACATCCTCAAATGCTGCAACATACAGCCAATCATGAAAACCACTCTTGGTACATTCAAACATAGTAATAACAATAAAATCGTTTGGTGAAATCGTTCATTGCTATAATACTTAGATACTCAAATATCTCCATTAATAAAATGTAATTAGGATTCAACAAATTCGTAAACATTTTTTTGACATTTTTATGTAATTTATTATAATTCCTGGATAGTTATTAAATATATTATAATGGGCAATCACATTTAAAATTTCAGATGAGAGAGGAAAGTATTTCAAAGTATTATATTAAACATTTAGGATGAATGTACAGAACATGTATATATCAGTTCATTAAAAAAAATATTTTGCAATCATTTCCACCTCTGTATGTCATAAATTTAAAAACTTTGCTTTTACTTTGACATTAAAATATTTGTACTCGCATAATGCAAGTTAGAAATTAAAAATATATTATTTATTATGTCTGAATGACATTTTAAAAAGCAAGAAGTATTGAGAAGTACTGAAAATGTATATATGCATACTTATGCAGTGGCTGTTATTTTAAGTACTATAGTTTGCTAAATGAAAATTTGTGGGAATTTGTATTGGCACTTACAACTTTCACTTTCTGTCTCTCTCTTTCTCCTTTTCATTTAGAGCTTGGGATGTGTGACTTTTTCATGAACAGCTTCTCGTAAAATTCAATCCACAGTTATGACTCTTGTGTTTCAAATATTGTAAATCTATCTTTCAATAAAGTTTAATTTATGTTTAATTCTTTGTTATTTTTTAATTTCAGTATATTGAGAATAAAATTTCTTAATATTTATGTTAGAAAGTATTATTTAATATTATTGAACAGAAAATGTTATTTTAAAAAATTAAAAAACTGCAGGACTTAACACTAGAGTGTCCAGGATTTCGATTACCCTTAAACGCCCACTGTTGTCGTTTCAACACCACAATATAAAATGTATGAAATCATTCTAATAACTAAATAATTGCAGGAATACTGCTCAGTAGGGGTTAGTTATATTACTTCATGTAATTAACATATATTAGGACCCTTTATATCATAAAAAACTGATGTTGACATGTTTCACAAAGCTTGTTGGACCACTGCTTTGTCACTAAACATTTCTAGTCGCAAATCTGCCAGGAACATTACTATTATGCAGTATCCATTCTGTGCCATCCCTAGCATCCCATTCATCAAGATTTACTGGAATGTAATCAATTTTATCTTTTCTTTCTTCAGATTCTTCGTAGTCGCTTTCAGTCTTGTGTCTTCATCAGAATCTAAATTGGAACAAGACAGCATGCCACCTTCTGATTCATTCTCAGAAAGTTCTCACAGCAAATTAGCAATTTTATCTGGGCTTAGACCTTTTCTATGAATCATCGTTTCAGGGCGTCTGCTCTGCATAAGGTTTTGAAATTGAATGAAATTTTTTTTATGAGCAGATAAGCAAATGCTATGTAACGAAACATTTAGACACAATAATTTTAGTATAACTGACTCACACTTCCACTGTAAACTCTATAACATTGCATTCAAGGTTAAATAAATGATTGATATTACTTCCACGGAAGTTTGTTTTACTAATGCTATCTACTTAGTGAACAATATCTATTTATATTGATAAATTGCCTTGGTGTTGAAATGACACCAGGGGACGTTCTGGGTATATTTAGTAGTAAAATCTCTCCTTATTAACCTAGAACCACAAAACTTTTTCTGTGTAATCTCAATGGAAAACGATTAACAGTCATGAAATTTTTTTAAACTCCCTGCAAAAATGCGGAAAGGAGAACAAACTAAACAGTCTCTGATGTCCAATCAACACTGACAAATGTTGTTATGGTTACATATACACACCTTATTGGAATGTATCTTTTTTCAAAGTAGGCTGACCATCTCTGAGTATTCAATTGCATTAAATTTTTATTTCATTATTGTATTGTATTTGTGTCTCTACTTAATTTTTTAACAAAATTTTTTTATAAATTAAATTGTAGTAGCCCAGTGGTCAAGGTAACTTACCTGTGGCTGGTGTGTTATAAGTTTGATTCAGTCTCACTAAAAACCAGCCGTGTAGAGGAGGCCGTTGCCCATGAAATCTGTCAAGGTTCAAATGTCCTTTTTGTGTGGTGTGGAAGTTAGGAGAGGGGTGCCAGCTCAGGTGTTATCCTCATCACTTGACCATGGTTCAAAATTACAAGGTTCATCGCCAACATTTCTTGTGCAGTTTTATAGTGTGATGTTAATGTAACTCTCATTCACTCTATGAATTCAGTGAATTATGGAAATAGTTATACATGCTGTTTATACAAAACAATAACTATCAGTATGTTCATTTGTAAACTGATTCGAATATTTAACATAAAAAAAGGCACTAGACATGAATGGATCTTATGTGTTATGTATCACTTCCTCCATGGAGCATTTGATTAAACTCGGGTTAATGAAAATGGCATTTTGTGCATGTGTTTCATTTTTATGTATGTAACACATATTATGCTGTTGTATAAAATAATTTAATTTTTCTTGTTGTAGGATTCTTCGGCTATAAGTTGTATCAAAGTCTGAAAGAAAGGACCAAAAGAAAAGAGGAGAAAAGGAAGGCTAGACATCAAAAGAAAGATTCCAAAAAGAAGTAAAGGTTCATTAACAATTACTCTCATATAAAATTAGTCCTATGTGTCGTAAAGATGAATGAATGATCTGTCAGCTCCAGCTGTCCATCTGACATGCACAATGTTTCCTGTTTACGATTTCATTTATAACTTATTGCATTTGTAACTTAATAGAGACACATTCCTTTTAAAAACATTCCAAATTTTTACCATCAAGAGAAGATATACTACTGTTATGATCAAACTTCTCTAACATAACATTATTTTGTCCTCTGTAATATATTTATAAATTGAAACAAATTCAATATAAATGATTTATAAATTGTTTTAAGCTTTTATTTGATATGTTACTCTTTTTCTACTTAGATATATTTATGAATTGTTTTAATGATTTACTTGTCTATGGCACAATATTTATTAAGCTGTCCAAATGACATTTTCTTCTGTATATATATATATATAAAGTTATGTTAATTTTATATTTTCTTTATCAATCATTCCAGTTGTATCATTTATTCTTAATAAAATGTTAATAAAATTTTCAACATTTCCTGTCTGAATAATTAGAAATTCAGAATTTTATGTAAATGATATGTATAAAGTTATGTAATAATTGTTTGAAGGTGTTAAAAAAATATCCATCCTGTATTTGTGAAAAATACTCATATTTAGATACAATAATCTTAAACTTCTTTTTAAAATTAAAATCCACTTGGGGTGTTGCATATGTCTTCCCAAATAATTTCCCTACTGTTAGAAACAGCACTGGAACACACTTTTAAGATGATGCACAGCTGGTCGCATTCTATATAATTTCTTTTCTGGACTAAAATTTGCCCTTCACCCTCTCACCAATGGTTTTTCTAATTCATTTCTCAAAATTAATTAATCTGAAAACTGTATTCAAAATTTAACATGGTTGCTATTTAGGTTTTCCTGTCCTGTTAGGCAAAGTGATACAATGATGCTCATTTTCTTTGC
>BMAO01001870.1:0-23520 GCA_019973975.1 Trichonephila clavata
TAGAACTTATAAGCAACCTGACATCTTTAATTACCTAAAATAAATAGAATGAATTGGATGGACTATATTATATATATATATATATATAGATATAATTCGATTGCCAGATGATAATGTTATAAAAAATACTACAGTTCAAAGTCATTGGGATTTAAAATCGTTTAAGATCAAGGCTGAGATGAAGAGACTCAGTGAATCAGACTTTAAGATTACTTATAAATGAGAAAACTTTGAGAACGAAGGTGAATAAAAGGTCATTGTAGAGGAAACTTCAAAAGATGGCAATGGCCCACGAGGGGTTGTCTTGCCGAATATGCTGATGATGATAATTCAGTATTATAAATTATTTTTTTAATAAAGCTTACTAACAATCAGTGAAAAAATTACAATTATTTCAAAAACAGAAAAATACCAATTTATTGTTAAAATGCTGCTATGGTAGAACATACCTTAAAGTGCTTTCGCAACCTTTTACTTAATTACATATACAAGAGATAAACCCTCAACAGAAGTGACAAATACATATTCCGTATTTTATGACAAGCCTTAAGGCTAATAAAAAGAGTTTTGAAAGAAATTTTATGTGCAAGAATAATAAAAAAATCATTTGAATTATTAATGTAAACATCCTGTATTCCTGTATTATTAATGCAGAATTTCTTTCACAAAGCTTGAAATTTAAATTCTTAACTTTATGAAATTTTCACAATGGTTATTCTAGCTCTGAGACACAGAAATAACAATATCATTCGTAGTTCTGTTTTGAAGAAATGTAAAATATTACTTTTGATAAAATTGTATTCAAATATAATGAACAATATTAATTGGAGCATTGGAATCATGTTCGCAATCGCTACCAGAGTCATTCCCCCCCCATCCAGCGAAAGGGTATGCATATAAATACTGTAGGATCTTTGATAGTTAGGCTTTCTTTTTCACAATTCTATATATATTTATTTAAAAATATATATCTTGTTCACACACAAGTTTTCAATCTTTAATAAAATACTTTTTATTCACCACTAAGTTCAAACACTTTTTCTAAACTTGTTGTGGATGGCGATGTTAATAGAGCTTTTTCAAATATTAACTCATTTATTAAATTAAATTCATTAATATTAGTTTTATATGGGAGAAAAAATTAAACTTGTTCCGAATGAAGTCAATAGATGGTGACAGTGTTCATTGATATCCAACTACCAGGTATGAAAAGTTCCATTTTTTTCAAGTAGGAATCGACTTAAATTTTTAAAAAAAAATAAGTTGTTTAAGGACTTTGGTAGTTTAATTATCTTATTTCACTTAAAATTGGCTCTTTTTTCATAAGTTTGTCGATCTCTGACCTAGTTAATCCCAAATATGCTGAATCAAATTCAAGTTCGCAGCAAGGTCTGCTACACAATTCAACTACTCGAAGGCTACCTGCTTCGCAAGACAAACAACTAAAGCTTGCATTGCATTAGGATTTTTCTCTTCGTGTTAATTGAGCATTAACGTTTATCTCATGGAAGGACGGTCAGTGTGGTCATTCAAAGATGTTCCTTCTCATTCATTTACACCAGCGTTTCCCCCTGGCGAGGGGGGGGCGTGAAAACTCTACGAAGGAGGAGCGAGCATATTGAAAAGTCGAAAACAAAAGTTAATTAAAAAATTATTAATTTACTGAAAGAAAACAAACAAAATACATTTGGACAAAATAAAAATAATAAAATACGCATTTACACTGATATTTATGTCAGTACTGCACACAATGTATTTTAAAAATTAATTATAACAATACTAAGTGAAGATGAGGAATAATTACCAGTGACTTAATGGGCTTGTCCTATATAAAATTATATAAGAAAAATTAACACTTACTTGATAATTTGTACTGCTTATAATATTTCCCTTAACTGCCGATTAAAAGTTACGTGATTCGCTCCACAATACTAAAGAAAAAGGAATAAATAAGCAAATCTTTGAAATAGTAAATCCTTTGCAAACACTGTCGAGGGCCTTTTATTGCATTCAAAAAGCCTTCCGAATCATTTTATGGACAGCAGTGCACAGAAAAGATCGTACTTCGGAAAGACGTATAATACGTCCGGATCATTTAACACACACTTTAGCGAGACGCATATATACGACGATGGCACTTAAGAGGTTAAATAGTATTGTAGCTTTAGCCTCAAAGTATAGTATTATTGAATTAAATACAATGTTATTCTATGGAGGGGGGATGCGATGAAAATTATGATTGAATATTGGGTCACAAACACACATTGAAATTTTGAGAAGCTCTGATTTACACAGTACCCAGTAAATACGTTTCTTTCAGGGATATGAATGAGTCAATAAAGTGTTTTAGGCTCCTGTCTCTCTCAGACCAAAGTCTTCTTAAATCAGTTTACAAAATAAACTACCTTCATCAGTGAAAAGCACATCCTTATATTGAGCTCCCAATGGCTGGTACATGTGCGTAATTAAGCCTTGACTTCTGTACATAAATAATAATAGTTAAAAAATCATTTAACTTAATGGCAGGGGTCTAAGCATTTTAAATGATTAAAAATAGTGTTATTTATTTTTTTTGTTCTGAGATAAAGCAGTTTAAAATAGTGATTTGCTTTTGAAATCCGAATAACTGCGAGCATGCATAAAATTTATCATAATTCTGGAGTTATTTAACATAGAGCCCTAAAATTTTGCGAAATAACAGAAAATTATATAAAAAATAATAAAGGTTAGAAAAGTTTAATTTGAACTTTGTCTGATTTCTATTAATTGAATAATACCGTGTCTTCTTAATTTAGTTTAGCTATTAATATTACAACTTGACTATTAATATAGATCCCAGTTTTAAGTTTCAGTGAAAATTGCAAAAGTTATTCAGAGACCCATTTTTTCGGAGAAGCAGAATATACAAACGTATCAAACAAGCTGTTTGTTATATTTTACTCCAATTTCCAAAATCTCTAATAAATTATTCAATTCGTCTCTTTTGATTCCGACAAAAATACACATCAGAAATTGATTAAGAATCAAGATTTTGAAATATGTCCACATAATTTTTTCTCATTTCATTAAATAGAAGAGAAACTAAAAAGAAAATAATAAAAACTCCACATTTAAAGTTTTATTCCATTATAAAATATCTGATTATCTCTCTGAAAATAAGCATATTAAAAATTCTTAGAATTAAGTATTTCTGCCGTTATCTTAGTAGATTTACAATGTACTTCCTAGTTAACGAGAATCTCATAAATGAAAATTTCAGGCTTTTTTAAAAATAGAAATAAATATCATGTACTATTTTTTTAAAAATTACTTTCACTTTTGAAATCACTTTATTGTTTCATTTACGAAAAACTATTTAGTTGCATTTAAACATTATCTTATGTGAATTACAATTCAAATTTACGTAAAGCATAACAAACTAATTATCTTCCTTAATTCAAAATTTTTTTTTCCCTCCTTTTATTCCATTCTTATTCCGTAGATCATTTTCCGTTTTTAATCCAAAACAAAACCTCTGCACGTAAGCTCTATTATTATCAAATTAAAAATCATAATAGATACAAAAGAAAATTGAAGGTCATTAAATGGATTTTTTGCAATACTAGCCGTTTCGTCAAGGAAACAAAAATAATATATTTTTGACTTGTATTGCCTGCAATAAATAACTTTTTGAAAGACTTAACAGTCAGTTTTTAAACAAATGTACCAAAATTTCAATGAGACAATGTTATTAGAAGTAAATTAAATCTACGCACAGAATTATTTATGATAGTTTCTAATAATCTCAAAACAAACAAAGTCACTTTTTCCCAATATTTTTAAAATTAATTCTGCTTTAGATAAATAAGTAAGTTATGAGCAGGAATTGGAACAAAAGTATTTAATGTTTTTTTATGCAAATGCAATGGAATACAGAGATTTCAACCCTTTTTTAAAATAAATTTACATTTATATAGTTTTTCAACCAATGGACCTTACTATTATTGATTGTATTTTTCAAAAATTGCAATTAATACCAGTGAAAACATATTATTTCGCAAAAAGCTCTATTTTGTCGTTTGAGGGGATGCTGTGTATGTTGATATCCTCATTAGAGAACAGAAATGTTGTTATAATAATTTTTCTTCAATATTTTATGGGTTCTTCTATATGAAATTTAACTTCAGGTGATTATGTTTATGGTTATATATTTTAAATGTATCAAAATGTATTTTAAATAATGTGAAAGTAATGAAACATTGCATATCTTTGCAATGCAATTTCATCGGTAACTATCTTAATAGAACCAGGTCATCATATACTTTCAAAAAATCGATTTTTCAATTTTAGTTCTAAAATATAGTGCATATTTTTCTGAACCTAAAAATGTATAATACTTATATGTTTGTTGATAAAATAGCCCTAAAATATGAAAAATAAAAATGTAAACAAATGACCACGCCCCTTTTGACCCTTAGTTTTTTCAATTTTTCTCAAAAGTATATTTTTTTGCATTTAGGTACGTTTTTTTTAAAAAAATTATTGCACTATAAGATTCCAGATTTTTTATACTTTATACAAGATGCCTATGCATATTATGAACCTAATTTTTTTCTATTAAAATAGTGCCTAACTTTTTAAAAATGGTTTTATGCATAAAAAAGCAAAAAATAGAAATTTTCCAAATTTCAAAGTTTTATAATATTTTTAACGAAACTATAATAAATTTTCACTAAAAAAATAGGTTCACTGTCTTTTGTGTATTGTTTTATATACGTGTAAAAATATTTTGCATAAAAAAAAGATACTTTTTAAAAAAATGGTACCTAAACTTAAGTATGTATTATGAGTTCTCAAAAATTATGTATTAATCATATGCCAGTTAGACGTCAGAATTCCTTTTACACTGGTTTTTAAGATAAATTCTTATCTATTGTATTTAACTCTTATTAAAAAAGTGCAATTACAAATTTAATGTGATTAAAAAGATTTAATGTTAAACTAAAAAGTGTTTGCCCACTTAATATTGTGATTCTGTCATATATATAAATATTTTTACTAGTTGTAATTATTTAATAAAAACTAAATAAAATAAAACTTTTCTTCGTTGACTAAGTAGGAATTAACTTAAATTTTTTTTATAGTGCTTGTTATATTTTAATTCGTTCTCTTTTTCAGATTTGCTTACAAAGATGCTGTCAACTGTCTGAAATGGATTTTGAAAACTCTGAAAATTGATGCAACAGAATTTTGAAGCAAATGTGAAAGAAATGATCATATTTATCACTTGATTATTTTAAGCAAAACTTTAAAGAATATATAACGAAATGCCTTTTCTCGGGAAATCGAAAATAAACACATATGTCTCGTCTCACAGAGACAACTCTGAAGAAATTCCTCTATTTAATGTCCCCATGGGGATCTATTTGCGTCTCCATTATAAACGAAATAACAAATTTATTCAACGTTTCATGAAAAGATTTTCTTACTGTGTATCTGTAACATTTCATCTATTTACAGTGTATATGTTCATAGCCTTAGCTGTGAACGTATATTACCACAGTCACTTCAGATCGGGATTTTTCTACCTTTTCAGTAACGTATCTGTGCTTGCATTATGGTATTCGATGCTGTATCAAAGAAGAAAAACAAAAGATTTGTTGATCTTTTTACAATCTCACCCACAAATATCACGAAAATTTCTGATCAAAAGCCATTTGGTTTTGTCCAATCTAATATTTTTTATTATGTGTGTGTTACCAACACTTTTAGCCATTTTCTACGTGTATCGGGTACATGATTCAAAAGACACAGTCGCTTTTTGGATGCTAAATTATGAATTTCAGGAAAAGATATATTTAGTTTTAGGAGCTTTTCTGGGTGGTTTTGTATATTATATTATCAACATGGGATATCCTTTCCTATTTACGGTCTCCATCTGCATCCTCATTCATCGTTATGGACTTCTGCTTCTTCAGTTCAACAATACTTTGAAAACCGCTGACTTTTCAGTGATGTCAATAAAGTGTGTTGACATAATCAATAATTACGCCAGAATAGAGAAGAAGATTCGCCTTTTGAGTGAAGTGTTTTCAGTGCCATTGTTTGTAATGTTAGTGGTAAGTTTCTTTGACCTGTACATTGCAATGTTTATTTACTTGAAAACAAATTCCCCTTTTAATTGGCCGGAAATATTTCTCAATGCTTTTACCAGCCTCGTCATTTTGTTTTCCTTGGCTCTGTGTGGCTCCAAGATCCCTGAATATATGTTACAGATACAAAAAACAGCCAAGTTGTTAATAAATAAATGCGATGTAAGTCATTCAGAAGAGTGAAGCAGCTATACCTCCTGCGCAGGATATTGAAGAACGACGTGATATATTTATCGGCTGGAGGAATGGTGGATTTGAAGAAGAGTTTACTGTTGTCTGCTGCGGGTACTTTTTTCACTTATGGTATGCTTCTGCAGTGGAGGTCCACATAAATGAATTGACACTTACTTCTCACAATTATTTCTTTATGTTATTATAAAGACACTTCAAAATAATATTGTTTATTATAGTGGTAATTATTCAATTATAATTTGAATGAGATAAGTAGTATTTATGTGAGTACTTTTTATATTTTAAATAATAGCTGGTATTGCATAGTGCGTGTATCAATGTAAAAATTATCTTAAGCAAGACTTATACAAAGTGGTTCCGAATTCATGGTAGAAACTTTAAGGGTAGATACAGTAAATTGTAACAATCATTTATTGCATGAGAATGTAGAGGCCCAAGTGAAGCGGTGAGACACAAACATAAAAAATAAGAGACAAAAGAAAAGGCAAAGTGTTTATTGAAAGAATCGTTGACAAGTACAATGTTTACAATAACTGTTCAAAATTGAATCCACCAGTAGTGATACAAGCTTCACAGCGTTGGCGGATCGATTGGTGCCCTCATTCAAAGATGTCAGATATTTCACACACACGTGCAACAGCTTCGGATGTTTGAACAACGAGATCCTCATCTGAGTAAAGTGTATTCGCATAAACAAGATTCTTCAGATGTACTCATAAAAAGTAATCGAGACTCGAATATTCTTTATGTATACCTGTGTTATTTATTTTATGAACTAATGCACCATTATTCTGTAAATGACTCATCAGAATCCAAATTTTTTTTTTTGTAAACGAGCTCTCTCCACGGAGATTATGTGAATTGAACTTCCGTTTGCTGCTTTGTATAAATACGAAGATTCTTTAAAATCCACCCTCTTTGCTTCTTTGTCTTTGTCAGACAAAATGTAACGTGTGTAGCTTTTTGCCCTGTTTTTTCTGTACTGAGTGTTATGCTTAAGATGTGTATGTTCGTGTGTATATCTATATAATTATATAATCCATTTAATAAACAGGATTAATAATCTACAAAGGACTGCCTCGTCAGTATCCCCTCAAAATTACATAAACCATATATATATATAATATAATATATAATATATATTAGATAAATTATTTTTCTGAGAAGTAATATTGCACACACGCACAAGCTGAAATCCAGTCAGTGTAACACATAATAATTTGTTTTACATTTTAGACTATTTTCAAAGCCAATTTGGTAAACTACTTGAAGATAGAATTTTAGTAGCACCACTGAAAAAATGAAAGCCGTCAAAACAAAAATATTCGTTATAAAAACAGTGATTTTTGTAATAAAAATGTTCCATATTTGATGATCATTTACGCAATTATGTGTGTGAAGAGATTTTAAGAAACTGTAAAAATTTCTACTTACATAAAAGGATTAAAACCACAACACTGAGAAATTGTAAGCAAATAATGATAATAAAGTAATTCGAGAAAAACTTCGAAATAATTTGAAAAATTTTAATACACTTTTTTCTATTGCGGGATAATTCAATCCACAGAGAATCGTTCTTAGAAGGATTATTTCTTAGTTTTGGTGATTGCTTTGATTAAAATGATTCAAATTTTCAGAGAATGAAAAAGTTTCCTTTTAAATTCTAAATTCTTTATATTTCAAGTACATTCGTGATGCTGATGTTATTTTGCTTTCATAGGACATAGGCATCGCAAATCCTGACATAAAGAAATGAATCGTAGTCAAATTCATTTTTATCAGATAAAGTTCTTCCTTTTCAATTTATATTGTTCAGAAACGTTGTATTTTACTTCAAAATTATTCATTGCTGATTAAATGGAGATTTAATACCGATAAAAATATTAACAATTTATTAAAAAAAAGAAAAGTAATTAACATTTATTTCATTATGTTTTTTGACAGACACTTAAAGTAAAGGCAAATATTTGTTTAAAAATTCTTTTCAATTAACGTCTTCTTTTTTTAATAAAAAAAAATTATTTTCGCAGAATGTAATAGGAAAGGCTTAGTGTTTAGAAATATGTGATGGTTTCAATCACCTTGACCATTGTGAAATTTATTAATACAATGCAGATTTTATAAATAGCTCCAATAATTCCATTTTCTATTTTTATTGCACAAAAGCTATTTTTTTCTGTTTTTATAAAGTATAATAATAACTGGAATGCTTTGCATATGAAAATGCATGTTTCAAAAATTAAGTTAACTATTTTAAATATATTTTCACATTTATATTAAAATCTTGATTGTTAAGCTAAATAAACCCTTCTAAAATCAATGTTTTTTAATTTTCAAATTAGAGTGGTTTTCCTTATCTTACGAATTTATGACAGAATGACATTTACCACGCAGAAAAATATTAAAGTGTTTACTATAAAGATTATTGTCAGCTGTGAGATATGACACTTTAGAACATAAATTTAACAGGCTGTTGAATTTTTTTTCCTTCAAAAATACCTCAAATCTCAGTGTATTTTCTCAGTTCAGTTCACAAATTTATAAAAGTCTGTCTCAATGTTGTTATTTTATAAATGCAAAAACAGACTACATAATTCAATGATTTATTTTACAGTAAATACATTATTAAATAATTATTAATTCATGTATAACGATTATGTTTTTCTTAACAGTTTGTTATTCGATATTTCAGGTAAAATGCAGAGAATTCTGAAAAAGAAAATGGCAAAAAAGAATTTTGAGAATTACTTGCATTTTTTAATAATATCAATTAAAATAAAAATGTGAATCTTCTTAGCATAATAAGATATAATATAATTAAGAAAAGTAACAAGATATTAATAATAAGAAAGATATTATTTTCAAATAAACTATAATCTATTTCCCCTGTAGATTGATCGTGGTATTTAAAAAACAAAAGAAATGATAAGCCAGTGATCAACGAAGTATTTTAGGAATGTTAATATAATAACGTAATTGTTATTATTTTCTATAAAAAATAAAATTTATTTTAAAAGGAAATAAAAACTAAAAAAGAAGTAATGTATTATTAAAATTCCTTAATTTTAATAAGATAAATACAGCTGTTCCTGTACATATAACTTCAGTATCTTTACAGTAAAAAATGCTGAGTGGTGTCTTAGCCGATTATAGTAGCTGACAGCAAACTGATACCACAGAGTGCTCAATAATAAGTCCCACTTCAGTCTTAGTTCAGAATACCATTGGATATTTATGAGGAATTATTGGTATTTATGGTCTCAATCAAACATTGTTTTACATGCTTTATTTTTGCTCATGGACTTTATAGCAGACATTACCTCTAGTGTTGAGCGCTGTTTCTTACTACAGCAGGTCACTTCCAATCATCCTGGATACAACCTTAATATTTGAATGAAAGTAAATATAGCCTGGATTCAACCTTAATATATCAATGGAAGGTAAATAAATCCTGGATTCAACCTTAATAGTTCAATGAAAGGTAAATAACATCCTGGATTCAATCTTAATATCTCAATGAAAGGTAAATAACATCATGGATACTGCTTAATATCTCAATGAAAGGTTAATGACATCCTGAATTTAACGTTAATTTCTCAATGAATGGTTAATGACATCCGGGATACAAATTTAATATCTCAATGAATGGTTGACTGCATCCTAGATCCGACCGTTTTTAACCATATGCCACAAGGCCTTGGCCAATAATGTAAAGCTTTATTGAACTCGAATATTTCTGGAATGCCTCCGGGCTTTTGGTGTTATTCCTTGGCCAATAAAGATATCAGATTTTCCACCAATTAAAAAAAGTATCGGTCATGGCAGACAATTAGATTCCGGCACACCAAAATGCTGTAGATACGAAGCAACATTGGACTTCTAACCAACATTTAGTAAATGAAATAAATGTATGTACAGTATTTTAAAGAGGTAACAGAGTAACATATGATGAGTCAGTTTAGAGAGAGCACAAAAAAGTTTTAAGACAGAGTTACTGATTTTAATTTTTTTAAAGAAAATATTTGTAAGCATTGCTTCATTTTTAAGTAAGTCCTTCACAAAATGATAAATTCTTCAATTTTTATTTAAATTTTTCCTCAGCAAAATTATAAAATATTTCATCTTCTTTTAAATAAAAGTTGCTTGAACTTCTAAGAAGTCTTACACAATTTAACCTTAAATCTAATTTCTCAAAAGGCTAAAAAATTCAATACCAAAACCAATTTTTTGTAGAAGTTTTTTGTAACTTGCAGCTTTGAAACTTTGCACGCATATTAATTATATAAAAAAATATTGTTGTGAGAATTTTTTTTTCAACACATGATTCGAAAAAATGTATGTTTTAAAATATACATAATTTTTAAAATTACCTTCACGCGATATGCAAAATATGATAATAAAAAGCAAATACATAAATTTTTCAGAAAACTGTTTGTGCATATTAAAATAATAAAAATAATACACAATACATTCAGTAAAAACAATTAACAATCTATCATTCTTTAAAAAAATATTCCTTAAATTTAATAATTTTTAATATTACGCATATGGGGTAAATACCGTGCGAAGTGACACTCCTAAAAACACTATCCTTATATTTATTTCAAGTTTTACTAAAACACTTATAGAGCTTTACGAAATTCTTTCTTGATTTAAAATAAGTAATCCATATATAAACAAAGTCCCCAGAGATGACAAAAGAAAACTCTTCTGGAAATCTAAGACACCACCCGCTGATATGTAAATGATATCTTTATTTGCGATTCTTTCAAGAAGGCTCATACATTTTCTGTTTTCAAGATCCCTCTACACGCAATCGTCCAACGAACTTCCCGCTGTCTTCTTTATTCTCAGCATGTTTTCAGGAATTGCAGAACAACAAATGGTCACGGAGAATACGATAATCAGACTGGTAAAACCATTAGCGCATAATTCATATAATAAAAAACGAGGGATTACATTTGTCAGGCAATACGACAAGATGATGAACAGATTACAGAAACAAATTAATAAGATGACAAACAACGGTGTTGATAAAGTATCAGATAACTAACGATGCTGTTATAATCATTGAGAATTTTCGATAATTTTGCCGATAGATTCACTGCATTCTTTTCTTTTAAATCGTTGTTAAGCTGGATGAGATAAAGTCCATAAAGTTGCACCACGACACAATGGAGATTGCGAACAGCAATGGATATTCCACATACACAGTAAAAAGCATATATTCTGTTATTAGAATTATAGTGACACCACAGGAATTGTTTGGAGGGTAATATTTCAAGGCCCTAAAGGTAATCTCGATGTTTTTACCGTTTTCCACAAAAGTATTGACTGTCGACATCAATACTGGTATCATTCACGCAATGCAAAGAGCCAGCTTCGTAATAAATTTGTTCTTTCTTCGCATTTTATTTGTTTGCATATTTTGAGGAAATTCGAAAGCACATACTAGGGCTTGTATATTTCTTCTTTGATAAAACATTGAACACCACAAGATGAAACACAAAATATTTATCAATAAGAAAGCAAGCCGTAACTTTGTGACATCAAACCGAGGCAAGAAAAGTATACCAATTATAAGTACAAAAATAACCGACAGAAAAAACACTGTTAACAGAAAATAAGAGAAGCATTTCAAGAGGAATATCTGATGACTTTCTACTTTTTGAGAAGCAGAGAACTGTTATAATCCACATCGGCACATTTATCAAATGGATGTCTATTGATTTTATCTTCATTCTGGAGGACAACTGTCTTGTTGTACTATTATTCTAAATGTTATCGGAGATATATTAAATGTCTCAAGTGCTCAATAAGTTTAAAGTTTTTTTTTTAGTTCAAACAAATAGGTTTAATCTTTTTCCATTTTGTGCAAGAAGAATACTCCACTTTCTGAACTGTAAAATAAGAGAAATATTACCACAGCTAATCTTTGAACTTGTTTTTTTTTTGGAAAACAAGTTTCCAGAGCAACGATAAAATGGTAAAACAATTTCAAGCTAAAAAAATGTCGTAACACTCTAATTAAGGTAATAATTTGGAAGAAATATTTTTTTAAAAAAAATTTCCTTTGATAGCTTTTTAAATATTTGAATGTCATTAGCAGTCCCAATTTGCAACATCAATTGCTACGTTTTTAGGCATGAATAATGCATAGAAAACGCATACAAAATGCTTGATTGCACTAATTACCATTCCAATTTTTGAATATCAGAACAAGTGTTCTGAAATCACAGTCCATTCGTTATACTATTACTCTCTTCGGCAGGAATTCTGGTCCACTATTCTGCTTTTGGTACAACTTTCAGGCATATATTTTTGCAAACATTGGTGGTTTAACCGACTATTTCGTTCTTTTACTAGGTTTACTGCTGATTTTAATGATTGTGAAGCTGACAAAAGTTCAAGCCAATATTTTAAATATTTTTTTCTTTTATTTATGCCATAAAATTGAAAGCAAACATTATTTATTTAAGCACATAGAAATGATTTTTATGCCACAAAATACAAATATCAAGGATGGAGGTCATAATTATACTTCCCATTAAAACGGCATCCATCCAATTTAGTACAAGGAATATATAAAAGATGCACTCGAGAATTTTTAAGAAAATAGCACAAAGATATCCATTACACGGATATTTGCATCAATTGAAGGAAGTCTTTTCTTCTTATTGTAGTTGCTGTTGAAAAAATATCAGATAACCATTATAATCAGTGATGCTCTCACCATTGCGATATGTTTATAATGTCATGTCAGTATTGCATGCATAATGGTATACTGCATACCATCCTCATATTCCAAGTCATATTTTTAATCTTTTTGAACAAATATTGCCTTTGGTGATTGCTGTTGTGATTGACATGTCAATATATGATCATATGTGATTGATATATTAAATTTAGCTTTCAATATGCTAATGGTTTTGTTTGAAAATTCTTCTTAAAGGCAGTAGTTACTCACAATATTTCCCATAAAAATAATGGAACCATATGAAACCAACGTATTAATACAACCGAACCCCATTTAAGAATGAGTTCAAATACAGATGCATATTTTTCCTGTAGAATATACACTTATCTTTTATAAACTTCAACTTTACAACTATTGCAATGCGTTATTGCGGTCAAAGAAAGGAGGAACAATCATTGCCATTCCTAAAACACGCTATACTAATTTGCGGAATAACTATATCCGTGTATTTATATCAATAATAGACATATAAAGGCATGTAGAAGTAAAGTGTTTTATTTACTTATTGATTTTCAATAATTTCTATAAGTAACACGTTTACTTTAATATACTTTTCAATTTTATAATTCTCACAGTATTTTGCTTGTCTATTATTACATCAATATAAAATCTTCCTTTTTAATACACAGACCGTCAAAATACTCGTATAACAATGGAAATAAAATGAGACGTTCACTAGAAACTAGCAAGTGGGAAGCAGTACTGTATTATATTCAAACAATGTTTAATGTCTCGGCTACTTATTTCTCAGGGTGTTAAATTATTTCTCTCAGACACATTTATTGATTTCTTATCCCAATTCATTGTTAAATAAAACTCAGGAGAGACATAAGAAAAAAAATAAATGCATTTAAAAGGACCAAAAGAAGCACTTAGGGTCCATTTTTAGCAGAAGTAATTCATCATATTTAAGTAATCAGTATTCTCTTTGACAATCTTTCTCTCCTTTGACGTCATGTATGTAACATTTTCTTTGAATTAAAGTATTAGCTTTCGCTCTTATATAATTAAAATCAATGAATGAATGGAACATTTTGATTTATATTATCTTATTTTTGGGAGCTATTTATGGAACTCAAAAGTGTGGGTTTCGCGTTAGACTGACCACTTGACCGGAACATCTGCTCATGCACTCAGCGCCCAAGCTCACTAAAACTGAGATGGTCTCAATAGACCTTAGGTTGTTGCGCCACTGAGAGTTACAAGAGAGAGAATTTATGTATTCAAAGTGGTTCGATACCAGATCGACAAACTGGTAGGGTGTGTAGAGGGTACAGAGACGATTCGTAATCATATCGGAATGTAGGATCACAAATGCCGTAGTTGAGAGCTTTGGTGCCATGAAGCAGAGAAAAAGAACAGAAACATCAATACATTAATGATACAGAAAGCGTGTTATTGAGAGGTTGTACTACAACAGGTTTTCGAAAGTGCATGAGCTTCTTCTTCTAGGTGTACGGACACCTGTTCCTTCAGTTAAAGGAGACGCTCGAATATCAGTAGCTGTCGAGAGTATACTTGACATACCAGGAATCTTCAAGAACGTAAGGAGTTCTATGCAGCGTCATGGTCAGGCCTACCAGACGATTTCTGCCCGTAATTTCGAGCCTCTTTTGTAATATAATCTTGCAATAAAATGTTTTGTGTTCCATTAATATGTTGTTATTTCTGTCCCCCCCCCTGCTTCTTTGCAGCATAGCTCGTAACTGCGGCATTTTCTACCCTGCATTAATATGTGATGTACCCCTACACAACCTACCAGTTTGTCGGTCTGGTAGCCAATTACCCTGCATATGAATATGAAGACCTTATCAAAATAACTTCATGGGCATACGAATGTGCAATATTTGATAAAAAATTGTTGATTCATTGTCCATTTTACATGCTGTCCTGGAAATGGTAAATTTCATTTCACTGGGTCCTGTACCATTACTTTGACAAAGCCTGTCTTATTTCCTCTGTTTTGACTGCCTATTTTTACACCAGTACAACAAAAATTTAGAACATTTAGAATTAACTGCGTTGATTACACAATATTTTCATTTTCTTCATTATTACATAACCTTTGAAAGTAAATACGTCTTTTAAAAGTCACTTTTCAAACCCATTTTTCTTCAGCTTATTAATTAGCTTCATTAATATGTACATAGTTCTATCAACAACAGTTTATGAAAAATTACGTAGAACTACTGAACAGCGCTTTCATTGCTGTCGCCATCTTGTTTTCGCTCTGTCCATCTACCACTATAACATTCTAAAACATATATCAGAAATAAAAGCAAAAAGGTTCTTTATAAATAGACATGTAGGTATTTATTAGCCTTGTCTATGGGGAGTAAGTGTTTCTTCTGAACTGACGGGAGGAAAAAGTTTACTTTACATGTCAGCACGAAGTAAAATCTGTTTTAAAGAAGAGTTCTTATAGTCAGAACACTGAGCACTTTACTTATGCCTAAACTATTAATTTCATAACTGTAGTTAAATAAAGATAATGATCTTACATTAAAATTCCCATAGTATTATTATTATTATTCTCGTTTTAATTAAATGATAAAGTGATATCCATTAGAAGAGCGTAACAAATCTAAACGAATGATCCATAAAGAATATCTGATGATTTTGAGATGCTCTCAATTTATTTCAAAAATCTTCCTAATTTCATATTATTTAACAGTGATAGAATGCGAGAATGCTGTTACTTAAATTAATGGTCTCCGACCTGAAGAATTTAGTGGACCACCAAATGTAAAATTCATATTGGCGGATCACATATAGACCACAATAACTATATTGTCACTCATTTAAGTCTTTACTCCCATTCTCTTATTACTGAAGAAGAATTTCACTAAAAGCAAAGAAAACCGACAATGCAAATCAATATCAACAAATTAAAGAGTTATGCAGCTAATTATAACCATAATTGCCAACTCTCAAATGTCACTAGATACACCTTCAAAAGTAGCTAAACATTCGTTAAACTCAGAAGAAATTTCGCTAAAAGTAGTAGATAAATTATTTTAAAAAAGTATAATCCATGTTGCATAATATGATTGGGAGCTGAATCTTCATAAAAATGCATAATAATGTCAATATTTTTCTGATGGCCATCAAAAAATTTCACGGACCACAAGTTGATGATCACTGATTTAAAGAATAGCCATAGTTAAAACTGCTTGAGGAAAACTATATATTTAATCATATTGCGATGATGCTAAATGCTTTCATATACGGGGGGGGGGGGCAAATTTTGTACAGCTACATGTCAGAATAAAATGGTTCTATCAGTAAATAATAGCAAGAAATGCAAAAGTGCAAATTTGCATAAGAAAAAAAAATCTCCAGTTAAATTTCCTTTTTCTCTCTCTCTCTTTTAGAGTCTATTTAATAGAAACTTTACTAAAACAATATTAATTTGAACCATTCATTTTTGAAGTTTAAATCTTATTTTTAGCATTTAAATATATCCATAAACACAAGTTTTAGGCACTAACAATTTAAAGTAAGTTTATTGTGATTTAATAAATGTACATTTATGAGCATTTCTATAAGCAAAACAGTAAAAAATCTTGAAATCCAGTAAGATGAAGAACTAGTACTTTCGAGTGATGGTCTAAGATTTTCTTGATGTATACAATGTGATATAGTGGTGGTGCGGATTAAAGGCCACCCATCCGGTATAGTGGTTAGTGACTCTGACTGCTGAGCCGTAGGACCTGGGTTCCAAATCAGCAGAAGGCATGGATGTTTGAAAATGTAAAGTGCCTTCGCGACATGGGGGTATTCTAAATAGCCATCGAGCCGCAAATCTTCTCGTGAGGTTGGTGGAAGAGGAAGAGAAGTGTGTGGCCCCTGACCACCCCCAGTGTGTTCTCCCTCAATATATGAGTGGAAACGAGCTAAATCTTGTAGTCACGTAAATGCTGGTCAAAGATACAGCTAACGACAGGCGTTCAAACTAGTGCTTTGCCATGATGAATTTCATGGGCCTCGATCTAGCGCTGCTGATCAGGTGGCATTAGCAACAACAAGCGCTTTTTTATAGGGACTGGATTGCTATGGAATGTTTATAATTGATTCAATCAATTTTTCAACACAATACTTAAACATATTTTATAACATTTAATTTAATTTATTTTACTTTAATCAAAATGGGTGAAAATTTTTCATTGTATTTTTTTCTTTTGTCATTTGTTTGTAAATAGAGAAGGTCAAAGAAATAAAGGATTTTTATTTGTTTGATTACATTTTATATTCGCATTAGAATAATTAACAAACACCTCTCACTTGATTGAAAAGCAGATGGCTTCGTGATACAAATATCAGAAATGTCTAGTATGTTGAGAATAATAATTTTTTTCTTTACTTTTTTCCAAAACAAACTGCAGGATATGTTTTTTTTATCTTATCATTATTTTGATCAATGAATGCTCTTTGTATTACTATAATTAAGTTTCAAAATTTCTTGTAAGAAAGAGTCGATAGAAAATATGGAATTTTTAGAAAGTGTAAAATAAACAAAGCATTTGTTATTTAAAAACTTGCTTGTGTTAATTTTTGTTCACATTTAAACTCATTTTAACTTTTTCAGATCCAAAATAAGTTCTTAATTCATCTGAAGGAGATTACATTAATGTACAAGCAAGTTTACAATAATTTCATGGCTTTTACTATACAATAATTTAGAAGAATCCACATTGATTTAAATTCAGAAGTATAAGTACGTTAGAGAATATAACTACTTATTACTCTTTTCAAACGTTGTAAAAGGGCGCTGTTTGTGCCAAATTTGTTCAAAAAGTGGTACGAAATTGTAACAAAAGAGCATCAATTGTGAAGATTAAATAAGCGAAAATCTCTCCCTTTTGAACTCTAAGAGAATAAAAATAAAATTAATTATTTTAATTGTTCATTCTTATTTATGCTACAATAAAATAAGTTTTTATTAATGATCTTCCATACAGAGTATGTTGATTCCTTTTATTTTATATTTATTGCAAACAATTTCAATTTTATTTGCTTTTTTCCTCAACGGAAATTAAATTTTTTAAAGCTTACAAAATTGATATAATTCTATTTAATAAAACATTCACTGACTGCCAGAAATGTTCATCTATTCAACGTATATACATTTTTGTTCATTCATAGAATCGTTTTTGTTATCTACATATTGTTGGTAGAAAAAATATTTAAAGTTATAATTTCCTTTAAAAATTCATATATTCAATTTTATTATTCCTTATTCATATATTAAATTTATTCGATGATAATCAAATCAATTTTTTGGAATAATTACATTTTACTGAAAAAAAAGTCGTGTGGTATATTTTAACAATGTGCATTATATGGCTGAAGTATGTAATACTCATATTACAATCCTCAAAAGATAAATTGTATTATAAATTTAATGAGGAAAAATTTGAAGTAACTGTATAATAAAGAAAATGCTAATATTTATCGTTTTCTAAATAAATGTAATGGAAGAATTATTACAATTTGTAGCATTATTTTAGAAATGTATTCAGCCATTGAATTGAAAAGTTAATTAAGGAATATAAATTAAAAGAACACAAAAGAATCGTTATTCCAAGTAAATAATTATTTTGGAAAAAATAGAACACATCAGGCAAAGAACGAAGGGGATTAAAATTTTTCTGAAATTTTGTTATATGGTCACTTCTTTTTACTGCACAGTTACCATCGATGTAGACTAGATTACCTATTGCTTGAAAACGAACCCAGCTAAGATATGCTCTACGAATTTTGGTATTTTCATTCAGTTAAATAACGTTTTACATCAACTGTTATTCAGTATTTCAAGATTTAGGTAAATAATAATTTGCTTTAGTTGAAACATTTCTTTACTTTCTAGAATATATTTCAAAGATTATATTTTTAAATTTTACAAGGCATGATTTTTATTACATGTTGTGGGAAAATTTGAATGTATGAAGGACTTGATTGGAAATGCATTTTGAGTCTTTTCTAAAGAAAATACCATATTTTTTGAAGAGATTTGGTTCTATCTGACAGCCATGATTCTTGACAATAGCTCTACTTCGAATTTTTCATTAAATTAAACTTTTTCTTAGTACTGTCACACCAACTTTACTCCCTTCCTCTTGAATCGTTTTATATTCAGTGTTTTAGGATGTCGTATTCTTAAGGCTCATTTTAATAAACCGAAAGCATAAAAGTCCCTTGAAGAAGTGTCAAGTGATTGATTTTACAAGTATTTCATCAAATGGGATACACTTTATTCCTCTTTTTAATTCTTTATTTGCTAAATAAGCGACAGTTGACTTAGACGGGTCCATGTAAAGTTCAGCTTTATTAATGTCCTTTCCATATAAGGCTGGAATATCTTTTTCAAAATTTGGTTCTAAAATATTGTGCTGGTAGTAGAATGAATTAATTTTGGATTTATTGATACATTTTTTATTTTTAATTTACTGTTGTAACAAAATCCTGCAATTATCATGATCCTTTAGGGAACTTTTCTCTACACTGATGAAGCCATTTCGTGCGACCATTCCCGTCAGTTCAGCAAAAATAAAATTGATCCTCTTTTATTACAGTCACTTAAATATACCCATGTCCCATCGAGTGTTACCACAAATTTCCAATTTTCAGCAGCTAGGTGTTTTTTATATAATTTTCTACAATTTTGTTTTTCTATAAGAAATAAGTTTTAAAAAATGAGACGAACTTTAGGTTTAAAACATCTTTTTTAACTTTAAATCTTCATGAATGATTTTACATACAATGCCAGAAAAACATTCCTAGTTTCAATGCAGTCATTCTTTGAGTCGTTCGGATTTCATTTTGGGATCAGAGACTTCACTTTCTTGATATTTTCCTGCGTTCGAACAGTTGTAGGATGAGGTTTCGCGGTTATGTTTTCATTTTTCTTTCAGCGAGACATTTATTTTCTTTCAAATTTAATATATTATAAATATCTTTTGTTGAAATGCAATGAAAAAGATTTTTACACCGCTTTATAATTTGTTGATATGAATATTTCTCCTCGGAAATCGCAGTTATGTAACCTTCAAGCCATCTATCAATCTTAGAAGTCATTTTCAAAATATAAATCTGTTATTTTTCTATTCCATCAGAAGAAAACATTAATAGACGATTATTCTGACGTTTTCAAAGTTTTATCTCAAAATGTAAACAAGAAAAAAAATTATGAATCCGTTTCCATAAAGTGTGAACGACCTTCTGTATAAGATGATCCTTGTACAAACGGTAAATGCAGTTTTTCTTCAAAAACGTCTCCAAAATTTGAAACTTGCATATAAGCTAAAATAAGGGGAAAACATTTTTAAATATGTTGCCATTGGGCGAAAATTTTTTTAAGTGATGCATCAGTAGAATATTTTCGATTCAAATAAATTATTGCAATGTAAGATACCAACCACAGTAGATTAATTTCTAGAAATCTTATTTCTGAAGCTAACATATTTTTTCCATTCGCTTGCTATCATTTACAATATCTATGCTATTAGTACTTTGTACTACATTTTTTCCCATTCATTTCTTGTCATTTACGGTACCTATGCTATTCCTACTTTCTGCTACATTTCTATTTACATGAAAACAAGTGTACAATTTTAACAACTAAAAAAAAATTGAAAATATAGTTTTTTTAAAAATCTTTTTGTACACCATATAAACGTGTACTAAATATCATTTGTACTGAATTATAAGATTCTCAGTAAATTAAACATTTTAGAATTTTATTTTGGGTTCATTTATAAGTAAAAATTTAATCTCTTCCTTGTAGAATAAAAATATTTAAAACTATGTGAATTCTAAGCATAAAGAGAAAATGGTATTCAGAATTGCATAGCTGTTTTGTATTATACAAATAGTTTATGCTGATTATATTCAAGGATATTTAATATAAATTTATTTAGCAAATCTTGTGTGTTAATAATTTAATATTATATTCTATTAAAATAATCATAGATAATAAAGTAAAACCAGTGGAAAAAAACTTAGGAACTAATGTTTTTGAAATATAATTTTCATTTTAGGTTCATTTTCAGCTGAAAATAGTTGGAAGTGTCTGTTGCAATTCCTCAAAGGAAATGGATGGCAGATTAAAATTTTAAATTAAATATTTTTTCGAAATATGTCAAGAAAATGTCTAAATATAACCTATAAGAATAACCGTAAAATGATATAATGAATATATTAAAGGACAATAAAAATGAATACTGTACATATTTTACGACTGTTGAAATTTTGATTTTACTGTGAAAAAATACTAAAAGAGCACTTCCAAATTCGAATGACTATATAAATTAGCAAGCAATAAAAAAAAGGAGAAAAAAAGAAAGAAAGAAAAATAATGTTTAGAGAAATTTTGGGAAGAATTTTCTTCTTATAACGTTTCTGTTTGGATTTTTCTTCAACTCTACTTCAAAAGAAATAAAGGCTGCTTTAGAAATTACATTAAAATATTTTGGTTACTTTTTAACAACAACTTTTAATATTTTGTCTACATACTTTTTCTTTGTTTCTGTCATATCAACATTTCGCTCCTCTCCTTTTAAAAAAGTATTTTCATATATTTTCATTACTATAGCTACATAATATTATGGCATTTGATACTGTATCGAAGGAAAAATATAAAGAAATTACTAACTTTTCTGCATAATCACGCCAATCCACCAATCAAAGCATCACTAAGTAGAATCACATACTAACAGTAAATCTCATTTTTTCAAGCCATTTGTCTAGCTCCATTATTTGCTGCGGGGTCTTTGTATACAGATCTCTGGGGTTATAAATCAGCTTGATTCTGGACATTTAGTTATGGAATTTCATACGATACGTACGAAATTCTAGCAAGTTTTAATAGTGGATATACATACTACAAAATCTTTATTGAAACCCCTTTGCTTATCGCATTTTCTATTTACCTTCTACTTCATCATTACGGACTTTTACTTCTTCAGTTCAACAATTCGCTGAAAAGTGTGGATTTGTCAAAAGTGGCATCAATATGTCTGGAGATCAGTAATACTTACAACAGAATCGAAGGACAATTACGTGTTTTGATTGAGATTTTATCAGCGCCATTGTTTATCCTTCTGTTCATCAGTTTCCTCAATTTGTATACAGCTTTGGTATTTTATTTGCAAGTAAATGTTCCGTCATTCCTTTTGCCGGAAATTTATATCAGCGCTTCTGTGGGGGCTGCTATTATATGTTCACTGACATTGTGCTGTTCGAAGATTCCAAAGTATATTCTGGAAATCAAAAGTACTGCTATATTGCTGATTTACAAATGTGTGACTAAGGATTTGATAAGCGAGAAAGAAATCCAACTTCTTCGTGGTATAGAGAAAAGTGACGTTCTGTATTTATCGGCTTGTGGTATGGTTAAGTTTCAGAAAAGTTTACTCTTGTCATCTTTTGAACTTTTTTCACTTACGCTCTGCTTATTGAGAATGGCTAATAGGCAACAGATAAAGTAAATGAAATGATTTTGGATTGTATTTATCATTGTTTATGATTGTAAAAAAATTAAATAAATTTGAATTTTTTCCAACCCTTATAGGGTCATAAGGTTGCTAAGAGTAAATATTAGAAGTTTATTTTAGCTTATTTAGACCGAAAAAAATAAAAACTATGAGAAAAATACAAAACATTGTGCAGTTTTTTAGAGATTGATTTTTCAATTTAATCTAGATAAATGTACAATTTTTCATGCATTTGTGATCATTTGTTGAAGTATACTTTATTATTTCACAAAATTATACTTACCGAATAACATAAAAAATATCAGTAAACATAATAATGTAATATTGCGCGACACAAAAAACCTGAAATAAGTAATAAAACTAAGAATACAGCACGCAAACGTTATATCACTGACGCCATTTGATTTTACAGAAAACAAAGACATGTTTAAACCGTGCAATTTCGAATTCGTGCCAAAATAGTGAGTAATAGAGAGGAATTTGTGTTAAAATATTTAAATCCTATTGACGCTACCTTTTTGAAAACATTTTCTCAACATTTCATCAATTAAATTAAACTATTCTTCGTCTATATTCCAGAGGTGGGTAACCGGCGGCTTTTAGGCAGCATGTAGCCTCCATGAGTTTTTTGTGGCGGCCTTCATAAAAGCTAGCACTCGCATTATTTAATTATATAGATTACAATACCTCTTAAATCAAGGGAATTAAACAAAGAACGGTATGAATGTATGTATGTTTCAATGAATACTTGTGGGAATAAAGATTGTACATTTTTCAAATGTTAGAACTCTACCTAGTGCAACACGGCAACACTACCAGACATGCTCGTTTAGAGGATGAAATACGGCTTCGCGTATGAAGCTTTGATCCAAATATATACGAGGTGATTCGCTACAAAACTTGCAGGGTGTGTAGGGGCTACAGAGGCGACTCGGTAATCCCATAC
>BMAO01001871.1:0-31058 GCA_019973975.1 Trichonephila clavata
TTTAAAATTTTAGGATATCTATACATAAATGTAAAATAATTTAAAAAAATAATTTACAAGTATGATGAATATAAGAAAACAATAAACCGCAGTATATAATTCGTAAAGACAGATTTACTTTGTTTTAATAACGCAACTTCTACTAATAATATGTAATTATAAAAATGAGATATAATTAATTATTAATAGAAAATAACGCAAAATCTTTTAATTTTCTTTTCTTCAATATATAAGTCGGTCTAATGGAACGATTGAACTTCTCTATTTAAAATCTTCTGTTGGAAAAAAATTGAAAATAAATGTAGAACTCAATGTTATTTCTATAAACATGGATGAAATATTTGTCCATGTTTATAGCATGAAATATTAAATAGCAAGTAAATAATTGATACATGGCGTAACGTTTCTATAACTTTACAGTTTCATAAAAGGGTTTGAGCAAAATTGTAAGAAATTGAAATTTGAATGAAACTTTTGTACATTGAAATAATAAATGTAAAATAAATGACAACATACGTTCGTTTGTAAACTTTAAATTTTCCTCAGTGTCTTTTCAAATATGAACGCAAAGTCACATTCATTACATTTCTAGAATTTTTATGGCAATAAAGGTAATCATTTTGGGGAAATAAGTGTGCATTTTCTCTACTACTATTTATAACAGTTTTACATACTAAGGAGTTTTTTATTTCAAAAAAGTATATTTGAAATAAATTATTAAAATAACTCATTCAGACTTGTTTGCTTTTAAAATGAGTAATAAATGAACTGATAAATAGTTTTAGTCCTTTTTCTCTAATTAAAATTGGAAATAGTTTTTTTATTATTAGTAATAAATACAAATTTCTATTAATGCAAAACTTGATTAACTTTTAGATTACTTTAAATAGATTTCCTGTTTCTGCAAACAATTTTTAAATTGCATATACACAAAATTTTAATTAAAGTGTCAATGAATAAAAATGTTTTTAATTCTATAAATTAGTTGGTGTGGTAATGAAGAAAAATTTATTTATTTAGTACTTAGATGTCTTATTCGAATCATTATTCATTTGATAAATTCTTTAGGTGCCAGTAGTTTTTGAATCAGAAATGTATGCCAATAAGTTCACATATAGAACCAATCCTTAAAATTCTCATTGTTCCTCTTCCAATAAGTAGTCTCAATTTGCTAACTATTCTAAAAATCAGTTAAAAAGTACTTTTTTCTTAATAAGGATTTTAGTCATTTATAATTTTGTTAAGAAATCTATATGAGATAAATCAATACTTAAATGAGTTGTATGAATCCAATGCTCTATACATTTTTGATTAATACAAGTATCAAATGTCAATTATTTAAAACAGTTATACTTATCTAAATGCAATATTTTTAAGAAACTGTGGAGGATAAAATACCACTTCAGTAATTTAAATTGAACTAAAATAAAATTATTAAGGTTCAAATGCCTAAAGTATCCCGTAATATTTTTTCAAAAAGCATATCTAAGAACCACTTATATTTATTTCAGTTATGATGGACATTTATTCTGGTTTAGTGAATAAGAGAAAAAAGTATTTTTTCAAGAAAGAAAGTTATGCGTATTATAAGTTTTGACCATCATTTACCCATGTATTAAAGCAACATAGACCACGTCATAAATAGCGATTTGTAAATATAAATAGAAAACAAATAAAGGGATTTCAAAAAATGAGAAAAAGTAAGATTTGATAGCGGGATTTTTATATTTAATAGATATATATTTGTTTTACACTAACATAAAATGAGACATCTATAATGGAAACTGTTTTTTTTTCCTTTCGTGTAAAATAATTTTTCATTAATGTAACCACATTTGAGTTTGTGCCATATTTTTTTTAAAACTCCCAGTTTTTCAAGTACATTTAAATATTTTAAAATTACTGTAATGAGATTGTAGGATTTTTTTAAAATTTGTACATTACTATTTAATTTTAGCGATAGACGTTTGTTAATGGTAAGGCTTCAGATTTTAATTTTTTGTTTCATTAGATGGGAATTGCGTGTTTGAAAATTCCAGAACAAAAGAATATAATAATATCTTAATGACCTAAATTCTTTCAGCGTTATAGAATTGCTAGTAATTGTTTATTTAATATATATTAAATATAACGGTCCTTTCCAGAATATAGGTTTTAGAAAGCATATCTAACGTAATTGTGTTTTAATTTCATCACCAAAATCTGAGTTTCCTCATTACAAAGAACATAGTACTTTTGAGAATTTTACTATGATTTTATTTAGTGGTGGTACTGAAAGCAAAAAAATTCATTATTAATGTTTAAGAGAGAAAGATGACTATATAAAGGTTTTTAGTAGTGGCAACGATGGGTAATAGGACACAAAATCGAAAATAGCTTTTGAGGTAAAAAATAATATCAAAATAGTAACATTGCCTCCCATCCGGTATAGTGTTTAGTGACGCTGACTGCGGTGCCGTAGAGACTGGGTTTGAATCCCGGAGAAGGCATGGTGTTTGTTGTAATCCCTTTTTTTGTGTTGTAAGCCCCCGTGTGATACATTGTGTGGTTCTCGAGTTTATAAATGTTCTCAATAAGAACATTTAAAAAAAAATATTATCATTACATTTTAATTTGAATCTCCTTTAAGGTTCACAAATAGTTTATTTTAGTACTCAATTTAGCGGAGTCTATTTTTTCTCGCACAAAACATATTCTGAAATTATTTCAATAGTATAGTGCTAAATAAATTTCTTATAGAATATTTAAAAAATATAATTTTTTTTGTAAGTTTTCGGACATTTAAGATTTGTGCAATAAATTGATGCATATATTTTAAACGCGCAGATTTGAATAAAATTGCAATATTTCAATGTCTAAAATTATGTTGTGTGTTTGATTTGGCTGTTTGGCATTAGATGAAGAGAGTTTTAAGCAAATTTAAGAAGAAAAACATACTGAATAATGTTTTATTATTACATTAAGGGTAAATACTTATGTAGTAACAACGAAGTTAACATATAAAAGTATGTTATATTTTAAGATTATTAATGAAACACACAAATTTCCAATAACACTTGATGATACTAATTTTATAAATCGAGAAACATCATTAACTTTAAATATCGTATAGAAATTTTGAATCTCCCTCAAAGTGTATTACACATTTCTTTGTCTGACACATATATTTACGGTATAAGCATGCTTACTTAAGAAACAAATTAATTTATATAAATACTTAATACCTTCTCAAAGTATGATTTTTATTAAACAAAAAACAATTTATTGCCAGTAATGTTTTCTCTTGATGAATTAAATTATCCTTTCCAAGACACATTTTATTCGTAAATAATGTTTTTTGTTTCATTAGCCATATTTTTGATTTTGAACATTTTAAATCCATGCTACTATGACTGATAAAAATCAAATCTTTTTAACGCGACACCTTATCGGTGGTATACCAAACACCGCTAGTAGCTTTAACATCCAGTTTCTTCTCAAGACAGAGGCACCTGATCTCTGACGATGCAAAACCATATTAGTAACTTAATTCTGCCGGGAGCTCACAGGCAAAACAGGCACTCAAGGGATCTTTTTCATGCTGCCTAATCATATGACATGGATACTGTTGATTTCTTGTATCATAAAAATCCATTGATGTGGGACGGGGCCGAACTCGCAAATTTTGCAGTACTAGGCCAGCACCAAACCAACTACACCACCCAGTACAACTTTCCCCCCAAAATAAAATATGGCACTCTATTAAGACAAATGAAGAAGCAAAATTAAAGTTTACTCATTGAAAATTGTATCAGAAAAATTGTCTTAGCATGTAGTTTGAAACGAAACATATTTTATTAACAACAAATTTTTTTGTTCAGAGAAATTTTTAATAGAATTAAAAATTTATCTCTTATTATGCAAATTATTCAAAAATACATAACCATAATTATATAAATTTCTAAATAATGAAAAAGTAGAAAATTTTATAAATTATACCGAATGTATCTTAACTCCTCACAATTGTAACACTTACACATAGATATATATGGATTAGAACTTCTATCAATCTATTTCCTTGCTGTAATCATTGCACTTCACATACTTCTAACGCTTTTATTTTCTCACAGTCTGGAAGTAATATTAATGATCTTCCTAGAAAAATTAATATTACACTCTGATTAAAAGCTTTTTCAAAATCTTTTTTTTTCTTAATTGGAATTTGAAAGTCATGCTAGAAGCTATTAATAATAATAACTAATGGTCTGGAGAATAAAGTTGTGTGGGTTCCTTTTTTGCGCAAATTTTTTCTTCTTGGAACAAAAATATTTTTTCCTAGGGATCGGTTGCTAATTTTTTATTGCTATTTTATCTGGGGAAAGAAAAATTGTGTAAAACGTTTCAGTTCGTTAAAACCTAAGCGACCGTTTGGAATTTGATGGTCATTATCAAAACCATTTATAAAATTTCCTTTTTAAAGAGGATATTGCGAAATGAAATACCAATACCCTAAAAAACATAAAGGAAACCCATTTGAACATATATGCTTAAAATATTTCAAAAAAGGAAGGGGTATTCAAGTTTTTATAGATGGTTTATCACTGAATAGTAAGTATTTATTTACATATGAATTACATCTTATTAAAAATATAATAAATGATTGTTATTTGTACTTTTTAGTATACAGCGTTGAAATTTTACTTGATTTTTCTCTGTTCCTAAAATAATTTTCATTAATATCATAAACAAATACAGAACATTTCAATATTTATATAAACCTTTGGATTTCCTATAAATATTCCAAGGCTATAAATTATAAAACTCCTTAACATTGGTTAATAAAGTATCTTTATAGTTTATAAGAAAAAAATTATGTTGTGGTTGTTAAAAATATGCATCAATAAGAATTATATTTCAAAATATAATGCCTTTTAATATACTTATATAATGAAAATTAAAATTTCTGTCATAAAAATATTCTGAAGTATTTTGTCATTAAGTAATTCAATATCTCTAAATTTAACCATTTGATTAGAATATTATTCAATAATTTTAAAAATGCATTAATTGTGAACCTTTTTGAACAGCTTATATTATAAAAACACACTGATGACATCAAAAAGAAGTAAAATTGGAAATCAAAAATTAATATAAAGGAAAACTCTCCAGTCACCCAAAGAAGTTGTTGTTATTGTCGTGTCCTTCCCAAAGGGAAGGAATGAAAGTTGCCAGAGCCTGTGAGACAGGTTGGACTTCTTAACGAGAGATGGCGACACCACCTATCCCCACCTCTACAATTTAGGCACAGAGCTGAAGGGAAGGGAAATATTCTCCAGTTTCCTGCACTCGTGGTTTCTGCTGCTACCACTCGCAAGATTTTCAAACCCACTGATTTAACGAGCACGTGCTCTGTGTGTACTCGGTGGTATTTGGTCGCACCGGGCATCAAACCCAGACTTTTCGGTCTGAAGTCCCATGCTCTAATCACTAGGCTACCCACGGCCCCAACCAAAGAAGTAAAATCTTAATTTCACCAACCATTTATAAAATAACTTCACTGAATTCATAAAAGACATATAACTTACACCAGTCAATATAAACCAGCTTTGTACAACATCTTCATTTAGCTGAAAAGAACACACACACACACATATATATATATACAGTAAAATATACCACTTAGACGTAATTATTCAGTTGATTCATAAATCATAAGAAATAAAATAGGGTAACGTAGCAGGCAACCTTGTGGTGCACCGTGATTAACGCTAAATCTGCTATAGCGACAGCCGCTCTACAAATCTTCATTTGCAATGCATTCGAATTCAAGTGCCAACTGTACGTTTAAGGATTTGCGACCTTTAAGAATTCTCCAGCGGAACGCTGTTGGTATTTCTCATGAAAAAAGAAATCAATTGCTGACTATTCTAAATTCTTATGATATTGATGTGTCTTAATCAATGCCGAATCTAATTTATCTCATGAATCATTGAAATACCACACTTTTAGTCATTATTTTAAAATTCTCCCTAAAGCTTGTGAAGTATCATCTGTGGTATTTTGGTTGGTGTAAAGAAATACCTGCTATCATCGAGAGTGCTATTAAAACCTAACTGTGTCTCGGACTACCCTCGTGCTGTTGCTGTGGATGAGTTTAGATTGTTGACTAGCCTTTGCTCTCATTTGCCACTCCCCTTTTTGTGTTTTGTATGCTTCTGGACAAGTCATCAACGCTGCTCATCTTGACGTGAGCTCAGCGCTTAAGAATTTGGACTATGTTGTAAAAAAATATTAAAGAGCTCGTTGCCTAATGATCTGATATTAAATGGCCAGGTAGTTAATAAATAAATAATAAATACAAATAAAACTTTATACAATTTTAAACAAAAAACCTTCAATGCTGCTTCATGTTCTAATAGCTATATTGTTGCTTTATAGTGCCACGTTAATAAACACTCACTCACAAACCCATCCCCTTCGTTCACAACAATTTCGTCCAGTATTTTAAAATGCGTTATTTTTCCAGTTTCGGTATGGTTTATTTCCGATGGAAACAAAACAGAAATTCATTTTTTCAGTGCATCGATTGCTAATATTTTGTGGGTACTGAAAAACGCTTCTTATAAAAAAATGAAATAATCTAATAAATCAAGCTTAAGTGAGGCGAAAACAGTAAGGTATCAGTGCATACTTTAGAATCAAATTAAATAACAAAATTCAGAATCAATTTTAAAGGGATAGATTTTCTGATATTAAACTGAAGTGAAACCTCTATTAAGGTTAAGCTTTGAGCAATAAATCTTTTGCAAAGAATACTCTGTTTACCCTAATCTATTATCAATAAAATAGAAAATTTCAGCACGGAAATAAATGAACACATTCTTTTTTGGAAAATATAGCAATGAATATTTTATACTTATCTTACTCGATATCCTGAAAGTTTTCGGCATTCAGAAGTATATAGCCTTACTTCTGATATCATATTTGCATATCGGAATCCTAAGATACTTTTGCTGATAAGTTTCCTTGAATTTTAATCAAGAAATATGTATAGCTTCTTTTCTTTTTTACACATAAAAGATAATAAACAGATGACATATAGCACTGTACCAAGTTGTGCATTTTAGTAAATAAATTGATAACAGCAATACCGCTGAAATTAAATACATTTCAGTGTTATCTTATAATACAGAGAATTTGCATAAGCATTAAAAATAAAGCAAAGTTTTACGATATATGGTTTAATATATATTGAATTTGGAAATAAAATTCAAAATAAAAGAGAAGAAAAAATATTCTTAAGAACAATTCTTACGAAATTTCGTAATGTTCGTAAATACTTTTTTTAATAAAATGAATCTTTGTGATATTGCAATTGATTAATAAAGAATAATTTGAGCACTAATATTAGTAAATTGAGAAATCATTTAGCTATAATCAACTTTAGTTTTATATACATAATATGTAATTAAAGTGCACTTAAACGTACATAAATTAAATATAGCTATGGACTTTGATCTAATTTTTGTTTACCTTTTAAATCAAAGAACTTGCAGAACTTGCACCGACGCTACATAGCTAACATTTTCACTAGGTTTCTCTCTCTCTTTTATATATATATATATATATTCACTCTTACTAGTTATACAATGTCATAAAAATATTTTCACAGAAATATGGGTATGCATATACAATATGATAGTAATGAAAATTTATAAAATAAATAAATAAAGTTAAAAAAAACCTGACAAATATATATATTTTTAATCAAATTTCCTTCATTACAAAGTCATATATTTATGCATTGAAATGCAAATGATTGTTGCGGTTCATAATATTTTAAAATAAGCATTTGAATTAAAATCTGTACATTTTCAACAATGATAAGTTTTTATTTTTAATTCATTAATATGTTATAAAATTATCTTCAATTAGAATTCCGCACGGAATATAACTCGCTTGGAAATAAAATTGCTTGGAACACTATTCAAATTAACAGTTGCTCTAATAAAAATATGCAAAGAGATTAATTTATATATTTTATATATTGTTGCTTGATTCTTTGTTAAGAGTTCTTTGTAATTCTCTTAACAAAAGTATTGCATTTGGTAGAATGGCTAAAAAAACTGGTTGAAGAACAACTTTTATTATCTAAGTAAAAGCTAAACAATACAAGAGCTTGAAAAAAGTGAATATAAAATTATTTTTCTAAGCATGTCTCTAAATCCTGATTGTAAATCTATTGTTTCCCCTTTGTTATGCACTCACTTTTTTTAATTTTTAAAATAATTTAATTAGATTTTCTGAAACTTCTTTTACATATTATAATTTTTTACATAACTTGTATGAATAAACTTCTTCTGTGAATGAAAAAGTCTTGAGAAAAAATGGTGATAATGACATCCCTATAGGAGATAAATTTATTAGTAACATTTCTCAGATGTTTGCTAAAAAAAGAAATATATTACAAATAAACTGTTTTTTTAAGTAAATTTCGAGTATGTTCTAAACTTTATATTTTCATTTTAGACTTCCTAAAAATAAAGAGACTAACCGGAAGAAACTTAACCTTAAATGTCTATTAAAATTTTTAATAGTTATATATCATATATTAGAAAAACAGTTATTTTACCTACAATAAGCATTTTTTATTGCATGACTTCCAGCTCACTTGCACTTCTCTAGTGAAACGTTTATCTAAGTAGATATGTAATCATAGTTATATATAAAATCATATTCATTTTACCAAAAAAAAATTGTATCAAACTTTCACTTGAGGTCTGAAAGAGGGAGTTTAAAAAAGTTTGCTCTGTACGAAGAATCTCTTCTATATCGGCTTATGTTCAAGTGTTTTTCTCCAGCCTTTAAAAAATCAAAGAAAACATATTCTCTTCGAAATAAAAAGACACGTGAGAAACACTTTCTCAAAGCTAAAAAATGAAAGCTTTGATTTCTTTACGGAATGAAATACTTTTCCTTTCGTGTAAGAAAGAAAGGTAAAAGAAAATCTATCGTTGTTTTCATTTATTATTTTTTTTTCGATTTTGTATTTTTTAATATCTTTTTAGCCTCTGGAAACGATAGAGGCGAAGTAGAACCGGAGCCCTATATATAAGTTCCTTATGACAAAATCAATTCCGAAAGAGGAGTTGGGGGTGGCCAGGAAATTAGACTTGCCGTTATGCTGCAGTTCGGGATTTTCATTTTCTTTTATTTTCTTTATCCACGATTTCTTTTGTCTTCTCATTTTCCGATTTTCGGATCATATTTTAACTTTGGTTTCGTTTTTCTGTCTTTTATAACGTCGCCATCTGGATCGGAAATATTTCAACTGGAGGGGCTCCTATTTGGGTGTATTTCAGCAAAGAGGTTCCTTCCTCTAAAAAAAAATCCATCGTCTTGAAAAAAAAAAGACTTACGAATCCAGAATACAGAAAGGTTTCAATATATGTATTTTTTTCTTTTTCTTTTTTAAAAGAATTCAATGTTATTTTTCTAATCAATACTTTTTAATCATTACGCTTTTATGCATGGATAGCTAAAAAAGAAATTGTATTATTCATTGAGATTTTCATACTGTGAAGAAATTCACGCGTATGATTAGAAGCAATTTCAAGATGTTCTTAGAATATTTTATTTTGCACAATCCGAATTTTTTTTTTGATTGAAAAAGTGTTGCGCGCAAAAGTTCGAAATTAAATTATTTTCTATTAGTATACATACATATTAAATTTTTAATATATAATGTATATATATATATGTATATAAATAAAGTATTTGAAGTAAAACATAAAATCTCGATTATAATACATATATATATATATAATATATATATATATATATATATATATATATATATATATATATATATATACATATTTTAAAAGCATAAAATTGAAAAAATAAATAAAATTTCTGTATTTTTTTAAAATTAAATCATAATAGATAAATGAGTTGCATACATACAGGTACATATAAGGTAATTAAGATTCACATAGTACTGTGAGATTTAAATTATTACTTTCACCAGTTTAATTCTTAAAATAAATATACAAAACAAAATTAATTTATTTGTCACATTTTGGCTTGCACACGATAATTTAACAATTTTATATTTATATTTTTTGTGAAATATATAAGTAATAATAATTCTATCTATATATAGTTATATTCATAATCTAATAATCTTTCAAAAAAAGGCCTAATTATTCCTAAGACTAACTTTTTACCTAATTTCTTAAGCCTTATTACAATTAAGTACAACAAAAGTTCTACAGTTTACCTAGATACACCTTTAAATGGTATCGATCAAAAATTAAATAATATTTTTTGATAAATTGATCCCCTTAATTTTAACAATGTTCACGCTCCATTCTGGAATAGTAATAACCATTTATGAAAATTGAGTTCTTAACTATTCGCACTGTTTATATTTAATTAATAAAAACAGTAAGATATAAAATTCATAAAAATATTAATGTATAAAATACTTAGTAAAACAAGATTAATACATTAAATTTGGTAATGATTAGAATTTGTAATAAATTTAAATGAATAAGTTTCCAATGAATTCTTACTTGACGACAACTTAATATATATCGTTTATAATAATCACATTATAGTTTAAAATTGACGAATTGTAAAATTCGAATTTTTTCTAATTCTATAATTCATTAATTTTAGTTTAAAGTTTTCTCTTTTTTTCAGACATATTTACTTAAGTTTCGCACACTTTTTCACATATTTAAGATAAAATGTGATGTTTGTTGCTTTAAATGTACATTCTTTATAATTATAGCAGTACTCAAACACACACACATATATATATATATATATATATCGGAAGCTTTTAAGTATTAATAAGAAATGATATAAGCTGTATATAATATTTTATGTTAATATGTTCTTTTTTCATTTGAATAAATAAGCAGATTAATTTATAAATAAAAAAACTAAAAAAAAAAATTAACAAAGATGTGTAGTTTATTGCGTTTTATGTAAACCTAAAAGAAAGTAGAGAATTTTAACTGATGTACATTCGTTAAGAAAAGGGAAAAAAAATATTCTAATAACGTTTCCTTTCGTTATGACAACTGGATAAATTGGTATCATCTTTAAAGAATGAATTGAATTAGGATGGTATTGGATAAAATTGTTAATAAAAATTTAAGAAAAACCGTATTAATTTTTAAAGTAATTTTTTCTTAAGAAATTCAGAATTTTTATTGTAGAATAAGGAACAAATCAATGTAAATAATTTATACTCACAGCTTCTTTTGAATACAACTGCTCCAGATATGGAATATGTATGTTCCAGATATACCCAATGGAGAAAACCTGTTTGGTCCATGTATATTAAATTCTTTACTCAAATGATTTATAATAATTTTTTCTGCTTTTTAAGTAGATAAAAATAACCTAAAAATCATAATTTGGCACCCTAAACATCATCAAACAATCGAAGCTTTTTATTGACTAATTCAATATCTCAAATCTTTATAAAAATGCCTGCAAAATTTCAAAGCTTTACCTGCATATTTTATCAAGTTATGGAGTAATATTTGATGCTGTACAGCAACTACCATGCCCACATTCCAGATTATCCACTAGAAAAGAGCGTGATAAAAATGAATTAATTATATTATTCTTCCGCGCGTAAATGGGACTGACACTATATAAGCAGTAACAAGTCATTTCAAGAAAGAATTGTGCAATTCATGCAAAAATTCTATTTTGTGTATTGTTTATTGAAGAGCAAATGAATTTGGTCAAGATTTAAAAGTTGTGCGTGCTTTTTATGATTTTATTATGAATGAAGTTAAAGCTTCAAAACAGATTCTCACAAAGCACAAATACTAAATCTCATTTTGATAACTCAGCTAATTAACAATCTAATTCGCAAGAATAGAAAAACTCTCCCATTTTTATATACACTCATGGACAAAAAAATTAGCGCACCAAGAAATAATTGTGGAATCGTAACGAAACTTGGCATGAAGGTACATGTTGGGAAGATACACAAATGATTAGAAATGCAGCGTTCTTGCGCATTACGTATAGCCGGTAGATGGTTTTTAACTTTGTTCCCCGTGGAGTATAAAACAGGTAACAGAAACTTGTTTGAATGTGCTGAAACTTTTACAAAGGAAAAGCTGAGGTAACCATTACGCCATTTCCGAAGACAATATGAGCAGCTGTCGCAGTTTAGAGGAGGATAATCTTTGGCATGATGGATGCAGGGTGGTCAGCTAGACGAGTAGCTCATCAATCAAGCAACTCTGATTGTGTTGTGAGGAGGTGTTGGTACCAGTGGATCCGAGAGATGTCATTTACATGAAGACCAGGCTCAGGACACCTTCGACAGACCAGTCATCTTGAAGACCGCCACATCGTATAAAATGCACGCGTGCAGCCCACTGCTTCATCGGCAACTATCCAGGCACAGATAGCACCTTCACTAGGCACATATAGCACCCTGTGTCTTCTCGAACCATACGAAGGTGCTTGGCTAAAGGATATTTGAGATAGGATCCCATTACGTATGCTGCTCATGACGCCCACCCATCGATGCCTCCGTTTGAAGTGCTGTCACGCACGAAGGCACTAGACTGCAGCGGAATGGAACCAGGTCATTTTTAGCGACGAATAGAGATTCAATCTCAGCAGTGATGGCAATCGTGTTCGTGCGTGAAGACCCCTTGGTGAGCGTCTGAATCCTGCTTTTGCTTTACAGCGACACACCGCTCCCACAGATGGTGTGATGGTATGGGGTGCCATTGCCTACAACACACGGTGAACCCTAGTATAGTTCATTGGTACCATGGCAGCCCAATGATATGTGTATGACATCCTGCACTCATATGTGTTACCACTCATGCAACGTCTCCCAGAAACTATTTTTCAACAAAACAATGCTCGGCCTTACACGACAAGGGTATAACAAGATTGTCTACGGACTGTTCCTACCCTTCCTTGGCCTGCCCGATAACCAGATTTGTCTCCAATCGAGCATATCTGGGATCATTTGGGAAAGCGAGTTGGGCATCCCACGTGTTTGAACGAACTAGAAGCAAGGTTACACCAAATATGGAAAGAAATATTTCAAGACATCATACAGAACTTGCATGCCTAAATGCCCGATCGTATCGCATCGCGCATTCGCGCTAGAGAAAGTTCAACAGGGTAAATCTTCCGTTCTTTTGCCTTTTTCTCTAAAATAAATGTTCTTATTTCTTTGATTTTGTAATCATTTACTTATATCAAAGTAGTCATTGTGTATTTACAATTTCGGTTCATTTTGATAGCTCCTTCTTGGTGCGCTAATTTTTTGTCCCTGAGTGTATTTGTTTTTGGTGATATATATATAAATCCCATGTGTGTGAAAATCAACACTTTTATTATTAAAATATTTTAAGATATTTATTTAAACAAATGCACATGTGCACTTCTTAGGTTTTGATTTATTTTACCTATAAATTATTATTTGATTTTGCTTTCATTCGTGCACAGTATTTAACATGCGAAGGCTTTTAAAAACCTTAAAATTAAAAAATAAAGGCATAAACAATTTTTGTACATGCTGTGTATTAGCTCTGAAGTGTGTGTATTTTTTTTATAATTGATTTTATGAAATATTGATCTTTCATTCGTTTTCTTCTATATATTCATTATGGCAGTATACTGTTTAATTGTTCTACATTTGTACAATTTCTTATGGTAAGCAGTTTTAAATAAGATAATTAACATTTCATAAAAGTTTCAGACTATTCGATGAATATTATATCATATTATTCATGGAATGAAAACTTCAAACTCATTTTCTTCCTGTTGAATTTTAGTTCATTTAGTATTATTCAAAACTCTAAGGCTTTTTTGATAACTGAAGTATGGGTATGAAAATTTTTATACGTGTTTAGAAATGTATGTTTTGTAAAACAGTGCATGGAATTAGCTGTAACATGTTCAGTACTTTTTCTAAAAATTTCAAAATCAAAATTAATTTTGTTTTTGAGAATTTTTGGGAGTTGAACTATAAAAAAATTATTAAAAAATTAAAGAGCAGAAGCAGCAGAAAAAAACCCCATGCACAGTTTTATAAAGTATAGTATAAGGTACTTAAAAAAATTTTTGAAAAAAAAGAAACATAATTAAAAAAGTTTAATGAATTTTAAAAAATGTTAAAAAAAAGTTCAAAAAATTTAAATTTTACAAACATTTTATAACGAATTAAAATTTTTTTATATATTGAATTATTATTAATTAATAACATTTATAAAATACAATGAAAACCAAATATCGGATAATAAAAATAAAAGCAAATTGGGAAGATGGTACCATATTGCATTAAGAAGATAATAATTAAGTATCATACAGGTTTTAAGATCATTTGTCTCCGTAATTTACTACTTTCTTACTTAGTTTACTTTAAATATTTCTAATATTATTTGAGGAGATCGTATGCAACTTTGGATCTAAGAGTTTAATATACACTAAATTCAAATATTAAGGTTTTTTTTCTAAATTAACAATTCAGTTTTTAAATTATTATGCTTAGCATTTCGTAGCAGAAAGCTTTTAAAAGTATTGAATAATGTTTTGATATGGAATTTGATACTCGGAAAACAATATCAATATTCAGAAAAATATTTCCGTAGTTCATTAACCAGGTTAATTAATGAATCCGGAAACATCTTCGATTAATTTTTTCAATTATATTGACAGTAAATTTATCCAGCATAATGAAAATTGTAGAAGTTATAAGGGTATCTATGTCTTGACGAATTATATTTGTTTGTTAATTATTATAAGTTATAATTAATTGAGTGCTAGCTGTTTCCCTTTTCCCCAAAAAAAATCACACACGATAGCTCTAAGTGTTTACCATTTAATTTATTCAATGGCAAGATAAAAGAATATAAAAATAAATTTACTGCTTCACCGCAGTTTCTGATATGTTGCATTGAATATAAAGCTTACGAACAGATTCAAACATTAATTATAAGAAGTGCAAGTTCAATATCATTTTTATATTCATAAATATTTTGTTTCTTTGCTTATTTACAAAATATTTCTGATAAAAACTGATCAAATTACATTAAGGCAGCTTTTGTAGTAAGTAACATAAGCTCTTGGTAGAAATGTACATACCTCTTACCTCGTAATGAGTGTGAATTCAGTCTTCTCTGGGCAAAAACAAACAAATAAATAAAGTAAAATAAATACAGAAAGAAAATCTTCTCGTCAATGTGATCTCGTTATGCGTCTGTGTTAATCACTGCCTCTCAGTTATGCAGGCATTAAAATCAGGTGATCCTGAGTCCATCTTGTTGCACATCGTTGAATTGTTTTCAGATCCTATTCAACACAAGTGACAATTGTGCGTATCATCAAACTGAGGTCTTCAAGCTACATAACTACTAGTACCGAGCTTGCTATAATCTTGGAAGCATTTTCAACACTCCTTTAATTACTCCTTCACTTTTTCTACTACTTCATTTCTGAGAGAATATACGAGTACAAATGAAACCAGCTTCTAGCTTTTATAGACAGAGAGTGAATATCACAATATCAAATACGCACACAGATTTAATCATTTATGTACGTTTTTTACCTTTCCCCCTCCTACAATTTGTATTAATCTAAGCTCATTTTTTTTCATGATGTTGAAATTTCCCTTTTGAGAAATGCATTTTCTTTTTTCTTTTCTTACTAATGCTGTATCGAAAACAACTTCATTCAAATTACTATAATGTACAACAAATAGATTTCACTGCTTGATTGTGATGTATCATGTTCGATATATAATACAAATGCAAATGAATATACTGTTTCTGTAACACCTTTTTGCGAGAATTCTCAACCCCTAATATAGTTTTAAATCGTTTTACAAGGTTTAATCAATAATAAAAATAATACAAATATGCTTTGTTATGTGGAAAACAAGTTACATCTATTGATTAAATTATTAAAAATAGCAGCAAACTGTGTATTTTTATTACATCACCAAACGAATTTTATAACCACTTAAATTTCACCATAATAAATATCAGTACTCATTTGAATAAATCTGACAATTTTACAGAGTTTTTTTTAATTCTTTCCTCATTATTTTTCAAATTTTTAAAACTTTATTTTAGAATAAATGCCAAGTTGGACCCAGAAAATATAATAGTTTAAGCAATTACTTGAATTCTGAATGTTGCTATTAATCTCAAAATTAAGCATACTTCATATTCTAGCAGAACTAAAACGAGAAAGAGATTCACTAACTAAAAAGACTCAAAAATGGAATTGAATTAATGCAAAGCAATAATTTATTTGTAAAACTTCAATTTAATATAAATATAAATAACTTTTAAACAGCAAATTTTAATTTAATCAATATCAACAATATGTTTCACAGAAAGGAGAGAAATATAGTTTCATTTAATAAATAGCTGTTACCGAGTAAATAATTATTTACTTTGCATACCATAAGCATGACTCCTATTTAAATATAACTACCTGTTTATTATTTACCTTATGTATCTATTTAATTTTTCGCGTTCCCCGTTGTTCATAATTTACGAAAAAGTTTCTTTGTTTCAGACGCGGCAGCCACACAAGGTTTCCCGTGTTATAATAATTTTAATGAGAATGTTTTGAACAACAGATGTGAATTAATGCACCAACACTTACAACTACGAAACTTCATTATCGAATGCAATTTGCTTTCAAGTTACAAGACTTGTTATGTACTCATTATCATGTTAAACATTGTTAGCACTAGAGACACACAAATTTTCTGAAGCTATTAATTACATTAGTTTATTTGAAACTAATATACGCAATTCAATATCCTTGATAATTTTTCATTTTTTTCCTAGAATAATACGAGATGCAACAAATACCAATTAATACATTAAAGGAGTAAGTTTAAATATATATAATTGTCTTTATGTTTGAAATCAAGTAGGGATAAAATAATTAGGAATACTTACTGTCTAAGTCAGAGGTGGGCAGACTTTTTCAAGGCACGAGCTACTTCTAATTTTTTCAAGGTAGTGCGGTTCATCAAGGAGTGTAGGTGTGGTAAGGTAAGAAAAAAGAGGTCTACAATATTTAAAAAAACTTAAATATAAATGCTGAATATGTACTTACCTAGATAACTAAAATAAAAAATAAAAATAAACTCACACTTTTAAAAACGCGTTTAAAGCAAAACGGAAGATACATACTAACAATAGCCACAAATATAATACTATCAAATGATGCATTTGTTAGCAAACAATTCAAAATACATTAAAATGTTGCCGTGGTAGCCAAGTGGTCAAGGTATCGGATCATGGCTGGCGTGTCATGAGTTCGAGCCCTGAAACCCGCCGTGTAGGGCAGCGATGCACGTTAAATCTCTCGAGAGCTCAAACGTCCACCCGTTGGTATGGTGTGGTAGTTAGGAGTGGGGGTGCCAATTCAGGTTTTATCCTAGTCACTTGACCATGGTTCGAAATTACGAGGTCAGTCATCTAAAAGAGCCTTTGTGCAGTTTATCAGTGCGACGTTAATGTTCACTCACTCACTCATACATTAAAAAATAAAGCATTTCATTCTAAAGTTAGTTCTAGTAGTTATAATTAGTAGAAGACTTAGCCCCTACGTGGTTATTAACACTGACACCGGTGCCATAGGGTATGGGTTCGATTCTCGGAGAAGGCATGGGTGCTTGTAAAAGTATAGTGCCTTTTTCCGGCATGGGTACTCCAAATAGGCGTCTAGACGCAAGTCCTCTCGTGAGGTTGGTAGAAGGGAAAGAGTGGTGGGGGGACTCTGGCCATACCCAGGGGGGTTCTCCCACTAATTTGGAGCGACACCGAGACAAAAATCTTACTATCACCTTTATGGAGCTCAAATCTACGGCTAATGACAAATGTGCAACTAGCCTCTTGCCACGATGAATTTCGTGGGCCTTGATCTGATGTTATTGCCGATCGGGTGGTATATGTAACAACAGAAGACTTAATCTGCATGTGAGTGAATTCTCAATATTTTGGTACATAATTATTAACTGCTAGTCTTCAGGCGGTCAGCCCAAAATGTCTTGGCGGTTTACCTGTCGAACGCGATCGACTTACTTTTCCACTCCTGGTCTAAATAAATGTGAAAATGTAAGGACTATGACAGCATGTTTGATTTACAATTATGAAGTAGTTATACATATAAATAAATGCGCAAAAATATCAAATATTAAAGCAAAAGGCTTTTTCAAATACAGCTTTATTCATAGAGAAGTTTATTTTTCATGAAATACGTTGGGGAATTCTAAAAATAGTTCCTTTATAAATCAGAAATTCTTTATTAATCATAAATAATTGGTACAAAAAAGATACTTAATCATTTCAAGTAAACATATCCATTCATTCATGAAGATTCTCCTTCCATTGTTGTAGAGAATGAAAAATGCCTTGATAATAAAAAAGCAATATGTAAATTTAGAAATGAAATGGCATTCTTTTCTGCTTGAAGCAAATTCATTATTCAGAGATTATCTGTGTGTTGACTTTGAATAAGTATAAAAGAAAAAAATAAAGTCATTATAGATGAAATTTATTTAATTAAAATAAAAAGTTTAAATTCTATTTAAATTTATTTATTGCTCCAAATAAAGTTTTAATCTGTTACTCATTTTTTTATCATTTTATGAATTAATTTTGAGCAATTAATTTTAATTGAAACAGAAGTATCTCAAGTATATTACGTTTCTAGCGTCAAAATTATAAACATAATTTGTAAGAAATACAAGTAAAATTACAATTGTAGATATAAAATTTCGGATAAAATATTTTATGTTGGCGCCAGTTGGCGAGAATTCCTTGTATAGATTTCGCTCCGAGCCAAATGTAGTAACTTTGTATTCAGTTCGAAAAGTTCAGTGATCCCATATGGTTGGGATCCGTTTTCGCTCATTAAAATTTTGTTGTTAAATTTACAGTCCATTAATTTATATCGGCAACATTGGTCCGTCGAGCCGGAGTTGTCAAACCTTAGAAAAATTAGTACTTGCAAAATCTTTAGAATAATTATAGAGCGGTATGTCGAAAGAAATATTAGTTGTGTTGAACCGCAAACGTGGATCTGTTAAAGCGCAGCTGACACGTATAAAAGACTTCATTAACAATCCGGACGAAAAGGATAAAATAAAGTTGGAATCGAAAATGTATACCTTGAAAAGCCTAAGAATCAAATTGAGTGATATTAGGAATGAATATTACGAAGTAGTGTTAACGGACAGTGACTTGGAACCACTTGAATTAGAAATCCTGGATTCAGAAGATGATTGCGAAGATATCCAGGTAAGGATTAAAAATATTACTTCAAAAATTGATTTGAAGAATAATGATGTTACATCTTGTGGAAATAGTTTTAATAATATTAAATTGCCAGATATTCAATTACCAAGATTTAATGGTTCCTATCATGATTGGTTTAATTTTAAAGAACAATTTATTTCTTTAATTGATTCGAACAATAGTTTAACAGATTCTCAAAAATTATTGTTACGTAAATCGGGGTTCGAGGATTTTATGCAAAAGCAGTCGTAAGCAATAAGACAATTCTTTGCGAGCGATGTGTATTTATTGGCGTAAATCAATCCTTACAAATACAAGATTCAACAGCAAAGTTCACAAAATAAATAACAGAAGGATTTCACACCTTCAACAGCACTCAGACACAATAAACAGTGTCTAAAATACACGTTTGTAAATGATTATTCACAAGCACAGCCGAGCTGATTAAGTTCAAGGCAAGTCTACTAATCGCTAATCAAAACAGTGCTCACTACTCGCTGGTTGAAATCAAAACTAGCTTTTCGCTGGCTGAAGCCAGACTGCCTACTCGCTTGTTGAAACCAGACTGACTGTTGCGGCAAGTATCTATCTATATCCGGGACCGAAACTTCTGGAAAGATGCGCTCGCATCACATATCGTGAAATTAGTGGATTTATCTACTTATTTCTAGAAAAATCCAGAGGGTCCCGAACTCGCCAAATTGGTCGCCAACTTGGTCGCCAAAGTCACCAAAAACGATGCCAACTTGGCGCTATCGCCAATATTTCACCAAGTTCTCATTGAATCGCCATTATAACGTAAGGGACGGCGTTGCTTGTGAATATTATAACTTTAACATGAAATAAATATAGAATAGAGTAATATAAAGGCATTGCACATCCGAATACAAATTATTTACATTATTGTATACAAAATTCGTAACACTGCCCCCTCCTCAAAGACTGCACGTCCCGGGCAGTACAATCCCTGAGTAAGAGGCATATATTAACAGACATGTGGCGGAACCTAAATAAGCCAGTAACAGCCTCCGGACAGGGGTGATCACTTTTGTCTAGTGGTAAGTTACGCGCTTACGAATCGGAAGGTACCGAGTTCAAACCTCCGATATTGGTGACCTCGGCTGAAAAGAAAAACGCAAAATCTTCTGATGTGTCATGGCGCCATCTACCTGCAAGAAGAGCAAGCCAAGTCGTCAAAACTCACTCGGCGCAGCAAAAGTCGCCGGACCCGCTCGGCGCAGCAAAAGTCGTCGGACTCTATCGACGCAGCAAAGTCGTCGGACCCTCTCGGCGCTGCAAAGTCGTCAGACTCACTTGACGCAATAGTAGCAACTCCCACGCTAACCATAACAACAAATATCTCGTTCGTTCGCCTATCCACCGACTTACTGGTGGGGGAGTACTGTAGCGGAATCTAAATAAGCCAGTAACAGCCTCCGGACAAGGGTGATCACTTTTGTCTAGTGGTTAAATACGCCCTTACGAATCGGAAGGTACCGAGTTCAAACCTCCGATAGACATATTCTACTCGCATAGTAATCGAATATAAAGTAACAAATACTCAACCGCACATACAAAGCAAATAAATTCAAAATACAAACTTAAATTACAACACTAAAATAAAACTAAGGGATTAGAAAAGAGAAACACAATTTACATTGTTTACAAAATAGTAAGTGACCATGGTCTGATGTTAAGTCTCTGTTAGAGGGCCAATCTTGACTCCCGGGCTCCCTCCACATGAGAACATGTCTCGAGTCTCTGCTCAGACTGAATCGCGACTCATTACTCGACTTATCAAGAGAACCCACCTCCAATCATTCTCTGTCTAATACAGGTGTTCTCCGCAAAATGTTAGACGATCTTTTTTTTTTGTGGTTCACATTTAAAAGGATGCAACTACGGGGTACCTGGCATAAATTTCACCTGCATTAAGTCTCTGGGTAACAGTTATCGTTAAAAGGATGTTCCTGTTGCTTTATACAGTTTGTGAGACACTTGTGTCATTGTCAGCGACCTGTCTTTTCAGCTAGAAGTCTCAAATAACGGTCTTGAGCCTGGGTTGCTGTTCTTTTGTGACCTTCGGAAAGTGGACGGATTACAGTAACTGTCTCTCTGAACTGTTTCCACAGAAGACAACCCATTTTTCGAAACCTCGAGGTTCCAATAGCAGGTGGTCCATGATTGGCCCGCATCGAGTGTTCCAATTATCCACTATCTTGTGTCATCCCAGTCGATCACAGAACCACTGACTAACTAGAACAATGGTCACCTGCATGGAAAATGTATCCGCGTGGAACTCAGCTATCATCTGATACCTTATTTGCGTTATGCGTTAATTATTTTGTTCATTTTTTTAAAAAAATGTTCTTAATTTTAATTGTTTTCACCAGTGTATAACAAAAATGTTGATTATTTATAAGTACACTTTATTTATTGAATTAAGTATATTGAATTTAATTCGCACTAAGAATACATTAAGTGACTTTATATAGAGGATAAGATTTTTCAATTTCATTTAAGAAATTATTTGATATCCTTATTACTCTTTAACAAAAACAGGATAGCAAGGAAATCCCAAAGTTTAAAAAAATTTTAACTTTGTAAGTGATTCACAGCTTTCGGAGAGATACGGAACGATATTTGAAAAATAGATTGTAATACATTCTATTTTTCAACTCACGTTAATACAAATAACTTATATAGGAGCATATATTTAATAATTAAATGTAACAATTTTTAAAAATTTTAAAACATAAATTTTCCTTAATATTTTAAATATAAATCATACTTTTTGTCTTAAGACAAGATTTATAGCTTAATTACTTTTAAAATAAGAATGGATTATTATAAAATATTATTGAAAGTTGTCATATTTAGTAAGTTTGAATGATGACTGAAGTATTTTATTTTGTATCATAAAATTAGTTGTCAGGAATAAAGACATTAAAGATAGTGAAATCTGACTATAATCTTTTTCACATACTAATAAGAAACTTTCAAATACACAAATTTTAATCTATTATGTAAAATGTATAAATAATAAAAATGATAAGAAATCATTTGAATCAAAATGTAAAAATGAAAAAGATATCTGATTATAATAATATGTGCTTCTCCGTTGTTTTAATAACATCCATTCAATAATATAATAATTAAAACAACTCTATATTCTAATAATAAATTATGTTTATTAAAATATTTGATAAAGTTAAAGTTGTTATGTTTAAGAAAAATTAACTATGATAAAATCAAATTCCACTTTTCATATGTAAGTCAAGGTGTAAGATAATCGTTTAGATAATTTTAAAAATAACAAGTGTGAAAATTAAACATTTAATACTGACATAAAACTTGTTTTTTTTTTCAGTTTAAATATAAGAATAATCATTTCTTGTTACTAATTCATCAAGTTTCAACGTTATTGGTTTATTTTAAAAGTAATTAAAACAGTGTAAAACTAGCTTAATAAGCAAGCTAAAATTCAGAGTAATAAATAGTTCTAACTAATCTACTATTGGAAGGAAATTTTTTTAATTCAATTCACATTTCATGAAAGTATACACTGATTGATTGTGGTAGCATGATACCATAAACGTATCCTTAGAAAGTGATGAAAATCGTTAAGCATAGAACAATGACTCCTCCATTTCAACGCGATATAACGTACAAAAAGCGATAAAATCAGGGAATCGGTAGATTGAACATGGATCTGTGGGATGTAATGCCTGCTGCAACACCTAGTGAGAAAGAGCCAATGAATCTGTGAAATGTAACCTGATGAACAGAGGGTTAGTTTATCTCATTCATTTGCAACACTTCACGAGATTTATTTTGATGATAAATGATAGTCACACGCTGAAAAAAATTGTGAGAATTGGTCACTGAACGTCAATTACATATCGTATGGCTGTCATTATCGGTGAGCGCCAAACTACGATGTCGCATTTTAACTATTACACACTTCAAGCTTTTGCCATGTCCACATTGGACTTTAACCCTTTGATTGACATATGTAAAACAAAGCATGCATTGTTGGAGTACAAGAATCAGTGCTATTCCGTCAAACATAAAAATTTTACTTGACACCCTTGCAAATGGAAATGTCGATACTGTTGGATAAAAGTTGTCTTAAAAGAATCCATGAATATCAACTACTCACACGCTAACTGGAATCAGATACCTGGTAGATATGGAAGCTTCTAAAATGTCAAAAACTTCCTGTAACTATTCTAAATTGGAAATGGACTACAGAGGTCATCTACACTTTTCGGTGGAGGTGTCATTCTATGCTTGCCAATGCGTCTTACTCAGTGACTGTCTGGAATCTAAGATCACACACACAATTTCTAAAACTAACTACTATTTCCTTGTCTTTTATCTCGTGATTATAATATTCCTATTATTCCCTCCTTTGTAATTCCTTTCCTGAAAGTATGTGGGATTTTTTTGTTCCCACTCTGAATTGTACTTAAAAAGAATGAACGGAAAAAATAGAAATTTTCTTCATATTTAAAATGTATTAATGCATTCGTTTTCTACTCGTTTTCCTCCTCCGTCACGAATGTTTCTAGAATGTGTATGGAACTTTCGTAAGTAAATATAGAAACATTTTATATGTAGTTTAATTGGAAATTATTGCACAATTTGGAATATATTCAAAATTCTTCTAAAATCTTCTAATGCAAATAATTTAGAAAATGGGAAATAGCGTGTAGAGGAAAAATACGTGAAGTTAATTTGGGAAGGAAGAAGAATAAGAAAAATAAATAAATAAATAACTTTTACCAAAGAAAGAAAATAAACGGGTTTCTACTATTGATAAATTAAATTACCTTACGAATTCTTACCCTTAAAAGTCAAATTAAGAATAAATAAATAAATCAATACCCGTAAAGCTAAAGTACTGACAAGTTGATTAAAAAATCCATATCATGTAAAAAAATATAATTCCATGCACTTGAGTAATTCACTGGTTGAATGTATGAAAAATTTATTTTTCTTAAGATTTGAAGTGATTAATTCTAACAGTGAGACACTTTTTATTTTTGAACATGCAGAAACATAACATACAGTAAAATTTCAAAAGAAATTAATTCTAGAAAAAACTATAGCAATCATTCAAAATATGCTCTCGAATGTAATTAACTTTTCAGATATTAAGAAGAAGCTGAAGTCATTAATTAAATATACTTCTGATAGAAAAATACTAAAGCCTGACGATTTGTTCTTCATGTGTTCATAAAAGTCAGTTTTTTGTATGAAGTAGCTGATTTTATTCATTAAATTAAAATAAGGGTTTAATTAAAATACGTCTTGATTGAAGATTAAAAATGGCATATTAAGATGTTAAGGGAATGTACAAGTTCACTACTTAAAAAATATTGCAATTAAAAATTTGATTTTCGGATCTGTTGATTGAAACAAAACATTTAAAGGTTTTTTTATTTTAAATTTTACTTTTAAACACTGTGCAATTATAAGAGAAAGAGATAGATTTCTGATTAATAAACACTCCTTTCAACTTTTTTAGCGAGTGAAAACTTTAAAAGCCTAAAATTAACGGAATTATGATTTTTATAAAATTAAAATTTCAAATTTACGATAAGTTTATATTATATAAAAATACTTTCTTATTCAAATTAGACATATTAGACACTTATTAAATCTAAAATGAAATAAATGTTTGTCACTCTAAATTTAAATAACACGTTTAAATTTAGAAATATTATTAGAAAGTTTTGATTTGTGGCATTTTTTATTTTATTCTGTCTTTCTAATTTATATTTTAATATTTTTATTATTACTTTGTACATTCTCAAGTAACTCTATTTTTAAAGATTTTAAATTATTTGCAAAATCTCTTGCTTTAAACAAGGTGTAGTTAAATATTAATTAATGAACAAATGTAATGCACTTTTTAAAATAACTATTACAAAAGCATTCCTAAATTAAATATTTAAAATAATATCTGAATTTTACAGTCCAATGTATTATTTTTTCGAATAATCCACGACGCTTAACATGTTGGAACAAGTAATTTTATAAAAATAACACTCTAGACATTTTAAAATGCCTTTTTTAAGAATCAATAATAATAAAGACTAACATTTAACTAACAATATTTTAAAGAATTATCTGAATTTTACAAAAAGTATAATTATAAGTGAAACTTTAGTATTATTTTTGAGAAAAACTATAACTTATTTTAACTTGCATCATTTAAAATAATACTAAAACAAATTAGATACATTTATCTAGAAAATGTACTAAAATATGCTAATGTTTAAAAATGTAAAAGTTTTAGAGCGCGGAACGAGTAAATATTATATAAAAAAACTTGACATTCTTTATGAGACTATTATATAAATAATAGGCCATAAGTCAAAAATTGTTCATACAATGCGAAATATTTTAGTACACTCTCAAGGAAATAATATAAATGTCAGATTCAAAAAGTTTTAAAGAAATATATTCATAATATTTTGAGTTATCAGACTCGATATGATAAATTCTGAACAATTTAAACGCCTCTTCAGATAGATTAAAAAGATTCGCTTCCAATTTTTCTAATTTTATAAAATTGATTGCTGCTAAAACAAAGTATTTCTTATAAAGCCAAAATATAGCTCTATTCAATTAAATAAAAAAGGAATGTGTGGTTTAATCGACTTTGGACTTTTTTAATCTGTTTGGATACCTTTAAATTAAGTGAACTAAATTCTACTGTATACAAGACGAGATTAAAATTATGAGATTTGATGAGCTATGAGAGATGGGAAGAAACCTGATACATTCAGCAGATCGCATCGTTATTATAAATGCAGAAAATCATTACCAATGAAAACCTTACTTTTGCTACAAAGTATACTTTAGCTTTATTGTTTAATACTAAATTTCACAAGAAAATTTATTTGCACGAGAAGATTTAGGGAATTATTTGTCAATTAGAAAATTTTAACTGAGATAACTTAAATAATGTTTTTTTTCTTGTAGTAGATAAATTTTCAAGAAACTCTTACAATAAAACTCTATTTTAGGACCAATTCTGAAGAGCCAGATTTGAAAAAATTAGAATCTTACTAAAGCATATTGCTCTATTATAAATTTTTCTAACGCATATGTATATACATATTTATAAAGGTGAACATAGTGATCAATATTATTACGTTGGATTTGTATAAACATATATTGGATTATGAGATGGAAATTGCTGAGGAAAGTAAAAACGTTTAAAAAAAAGAATAATATTTTTCTGTTGAATTTTCTTTAACCTGAAGAATCATTTAATAAAAAATTTATTTACTTCTGCTATTTTTATTGGCTAATTCTACTTGTAGTTAGTACATTAAAATTTATTAATTAAACATATTTATTGTCATATTAGAAATCTTTCAACAAGAGGATAATTGTCAATATCTATATACATTAATATTAAGATTTTTAACAGAAAAAAAATTAAAATTATATATTAACAGTGTTCCACTTTTATTTTAATTATGTTTTTGTATGTTGTTTAATACTGAATTTTATACGTTTTTATAGCTAAGTAAAATATAAATTTGCAACGTAGTCTCCTGTATTAAATGCATATGTTTTATTAGTTTGGAATGTTTTAGAACACGTTTCACACCACTGACAGCTTTTAAACTCATCATAAAAGGCTGAGAGGAGTACTGAACAACAGATAATTAAATTTACGCTTAACTTTCTCAGAAGATATTGTTATTCTTTCGAAATGCTTTGTATAAAATTTAAGAGGAATATAACAAATAATCGTTTTTTAATTAATAAAATGTAATAAATAAAAGAAGGAATACTTTGGTTCTATCTAAATTTGCAAAGTAGCATTTTAAAATGATGGAAAATCATTTTACAATTTTTAAACAATTATTTACTTTTATTTATTTATAAATATATTACACATAAATTAAAGACACACAAGTAATTTGTTTCTAATATTCTTAATCTCAGAGTTATAAGATGTAAAATTGCGAAGTATTTAAGAATAATATTGACAACTTTTAGATGCACAGAAAGCTCATTGAATTTCTGGACTGGAATTGCATGAGATGTATGTGAACCTATTTAAAATAAATTTTATTTTAAATGCATTGTAGCCGCTTGAAGTGGTTCAAAAACCGTTCATTAAAGTATTCTTGCAACTTTTTTCGAACACTTATTAAAAATTGGTACTATAATCAAAAACAGTAGAACAATAAACTTTTAAAACTGGTTTTAAAATAATCCTGATTGTTTTCACCCGATAAAAAAGGATATACTGTGTTTAATTAACAAATAAAACTTTGTAATCTTTACATCAAAGGAATTTTGTTTTGTTTTACTTTGGTTTTTTTTTACCTGACAAAAAAAGACATGACGCAAAAAAGTGTTTAAGAGCATTAAAAAAATAATAAATTGAAAGAAGAATTTAAAATGAGAGAGATTGACGGTAAAAGATTAAAAAGTGGAACCCATTTAAACTGAACTAAGAATTGATTACTTCAGAATATTACTGATAAGCAACGATTGTGTTTAAAAATTTGTCATTAGTGATTTCCTTCAAAAGGTTAAAAGAGATTTTCATTAAAAGTATCTCGGTTTGAAATTAAGTATAGCTTTAAAATAAAATGTTCCTACTTCATGCAGTGTGGGTTAAATTTCTCAAATCTGTTTATTTTCTTTTTTTAATTTTACTTTTATAGACAGAACCAGCTGGATAATTTCATAGCGTAGTCACATTTAAATTTTGAACAAGGAAAGAGTTATAAAATTAATTAAATATTTTCCGCTAATTAATTGTGTATAATACATGTATAAGTGTAAGTATTGTGATTTCTCTAATGTCACATGTGTTACAAACTAGATTATATTAAGTTGTTTAAGTAAAATATTACATTTGAATCACAAATACTGGGATGGGTAAACCTGACCAGGCATTCTTCTCCTCTAAAATCCACACAACACCACGGAAGGACGTTTGAGTGACATATTTAACAAGCAATGACCATATTTAACAAGCAATGACCAGTCTTCAGTGGTACCAGGCTCGAACTCATGACATGACAGCCGCAAGTCCGCAACCTTCATAACAAGGTTACCACAGCCACGTGAGAGAAATGGAATAAAAGGTTGAGCAAAGCATTAATAATAGTTTTTTTTATTTTTCAATGTAATTAGGAAGAACTATAATGTCCTAATATATATTTATATATTATAAAATTATATTGATGTTAGAAAATATATTTACACTTTTATGAGTCAAAAATGTTAATGTTGAATAATACAGCGCCTTAGAGAGATACAATATATATAATATTAAAGCAACATTATTATAAGTATAATTATATGCAACTTATATAATTATACTTAAATTTTAACTGGCTATAATATCATTCAATTTGAAGACTAAGGTTTTAATAGTGTTATTTTAGTCATTAATATGCTGAACTATTGATATTGAGATAATTATCTGATTAAAATGTTGATGATCTAAAATGTATTCATTTATTTCGAAATAGATAGGTCTAATTTGTTCTAAATAAATTGTTCTGTTATTTAAAATAGCACTTTCTGTATCAGTAAAAGTTAGATTACTTGTTGTAAAGGTTATTATTATTTGACGTTAGTAACTTAATTCGTATAAGTTGTATCTCTATATTTCTTCAAAATGCATCTATTACTAGATCGATGTGCTTAAATCTGAAGTATCTTATTTTCTCTTCACGATGACCAATACTGCAAAAAAATAACAGTTGTCGATGGTAATTTCAGTACTACAAAAAAATCTTCATTTGTGATAATAGATATTGCTAAAAAAACAAATTTCTTAAGTACATAAATTGTGTGGAATTAGTGTTAAATATGATTTTTAACTAAAATATAATAAATGATAAGCAATTTTTAAGTTACGTAAAGTAACAAGTAACCTACATATATAATTTGCACTTATATTTATAAAAATATAAATGTTAGTGAATATATATATAAGTGTCAGTATACTGATACAGCTATTCTTACTTACTAATGTCATGCCAAATTTGTCAATTAAAAAAAAATCAAATCAATTAAAAAAAATAAAGATACATGTCCGATTGAAGTTGCATGGTGTTTAATAATTTTGTCATATAATTGTTAATCAATTTGAATTCTATATCATTGTCTTTCTATACTGCCAGTAAATACTATAAAAGTAATACTTTCAGCTATAATTTAAATCATTTTTATATAATATTTAAGTTTTTAGATATTACATACAACGAAATATTACTATTTATCAGGACTAGACAGCAACAATATTTATTATTGATCAACTGAAACGCAGGAAGAGTCTATGTTAAGAGCCAATAGTTAGAATCCCAGATTACACAAAACAGTCGGTGATCAATTCCAAAAGCAATCGATCCAGCTTAGTGCCTGGATTAGGACGATAAGAACCTGCTTTAACAAAGCCGAGAATAACAGCAGTAGACTGTTGCCAGAAAGTCCAGGTCCGCATTCGACGGAGATGAAATCCCCTAGAAATCTCTTTTTCGTCCATGCCCATGGCTTCCACAATCAAAACCGAACTGTGAAAATTCCTGTCAACAACACTTCCCTCCGCGTTAGGTAAAGTAGCAGGTGCGCACTAAGTTAATTAAAAGAAGATTAATTAGAACTGGAGGAAATCAGTGGACGACTGACATAGTGCTGAGAGAAACGGAAGGCTCTAGGAGAAAAGATCTCTCTCCAAACCTTAATTAACTGTTCACGCGAAGCCTTTATTCCCTTTCACTCTTAGATTTAACCCCAGTAAGGGACATGAAGTGAAAAAAAATATCAAGAGATCTTCTGCAAAAGGTAATTAAAGGGATTCGAATAGGGTGATGGATTTTACTTGACAGTATAGTTAAAACCTTATACGTTGCATGATGTAATCTATGGTAGTTCTTGTTGAAAACTATAAAGAGTTCATTTTTTTAACCTGAAGTTAGAGGATTTTTCTTGTTGTAAAGAATTATATTGATTAGTATAGACATTTATCATGGAGTTTTAATCTCTCTTTCTTCTTAAAGAATTGAATAAATGGTGAATTTTTAACCATTATTAAAATGAATTGGTTTCAAAAAGATATAAAAAATATTAATCCTTGACTGTTAGAAAATTTATCGATTGCAGGTAAAAATATTACTGAGGCAAAAAAGTCTGATTTTAAAAAGTTTATAATAAGATAATAAATGGTAAGGTACATTTTAGTGAAATACATCAATGCAAAGATTTTAGTAATGTTAAAATTTAATTAAATTTGGGGTCGCAAGCAGCATTTATGTTACAATAATTGTGTATGATCAATTACAATTGATTACAATAAATGATAACTAAAAAACAAAAAAAATTACAAAAATATCTATTTTTTTTACGCAAATACTTCTCAACTAGTATATTTTTCCAAAATGAAAATCAGTAAAATAATACAAGAATTAATGATAAATGAATAATACAAGTCATGCGTTTGTTATAATGCAAGTTAGATAGGTTATCGGAAATTAGGAATTTATTTTTAATCAGAAAAAAAATTTTAAAAAAACTAAGAATCTCTCATTTAGCAATTCTGTATTGGGAATATTACATAATATTAAATTAAAATTTAACTTTTTAGATTCTTAAATGAAATTTATGTTACTACTTCTAGTTAAATTTATAATTAATACCGTCCTAATTTAATGCAGAGTAACTTATATATATATAATATATACCGTATTTACTCGAACTAAA
>BMAO01001872.1:0-21643 GCA_019973975.1 Trichonephila clavata
ATTATTAAGTTCTAATAATAACCTTTTCCTCACCTCATCACACCTACAACATTGGCAGTATCGCATACAAGAATTTTTAAAGGAAAGGGGTCGAAAGTTGAAGGTGTACCATTCTCGTATCCCCAATACGCAGCCAAACATATTTTTTGATTTTGTCAATTGTTGGGAACAAAAAACAGCAAAAAATAAATTACTGGAAATTAGCATTAATAAATAAAAAATTATTAATATCAAATACTTAATTCATTTTACGTTCTATATAAATGGACTATAATGAATTGGGGGGAAATGAAGGGTTATATGAGGGAGGGTCTGGACCCGTGAACCCCTTGTGTGTGCCACTGACATTGGGTGGACCGCAACTCCTTGAAAAATTAGAAGTAGTCTGCACCTTGGATAAGTCTGCCCACCCTGATATAGATTGTACAACAATTTTTTTATGTTCATTCTAGTACAATTTCAAATAAGCTTTTCATACAAATTTAACACCAAGATTCATATACAGGGTCTCCTTGACTTGCGACTGGATTGCAATCAAAATTTTCTGATTTAACTGAATTATTGTACATAAAATACAAAAATTAAATGTATGTACATATAAGTATTATACATTATGTGGAAAATGCATATATAATATATATACCACTCTACATATTAAGAACAAAAATACAATTGAAATTATATGTAATGTAAAAATAGTAACAAATGTTTGAAATTACTATTTTTGTAGTCATTTAAGTTCCATGGGATATAATAAGTTGGAAAAAAGTGTATATCAGAAAAAAATTTGATTACTTATTTATAATGAATTCAGTGGATATATAAATACAATGTAGGTACTGAAAAAAATTAAAATATGCATTATTTGGTTTTAAAAATTATACAAATTTTTTTACAAATTTAAGGTACTTGCATCTTAATTTGATAGCCATTTTCGCGAAATGCCATGATACACAGTTAATTACTGAAAAAATATTCCTTGTATGCTCAAACACAATAACTTTGTTTATAAGTTGTCTTAATTTCTCTTCATATATTTTTTGAGAAAAATGATTAAAACTTGGCATCTATCTTCTAAGGAAAAGAATGTAGAGAAGTATTTCCAAGCAATGTCTATTTAAAAACAGACAACCTGCAGCCAGAATAAAGCAGTTGGTTATGCCAGATATTTTGTTTGCTTAGAATTTAACTTTTTTGTGGCTAAAACAACAAAATTTAAATAAAATGTTGTGTAATTTTAGTTATTAATGCAAATAAACTTTAACACAAATTTTTTTAAGCATTTACAAATTTATTGGTCAACATGTTAACATGCAAGTATCAAATTTAATATCTAAAATCAATTAGGATAATCCAATTTTTTTCTTCTTTTTACTTCAAAAAATATTTAATAAGAATTTTGAAACATATCTAGAAAATTTCCTTCAATAATTAATGTAACTTTTGACTAATACCCCATTGTTATACAAAAGATTGTGGTTCCTACATATTAAAATCACTGCAGCCAAATTTGCGGCACATGAATCTCAACCTAACAGCAAAAGAAAACAAAAGAGGGTTACTGAAGTTCAACACCAAATGCATGAATAAGTTAATTATTATGCTACTTGCAACCTTGATGATATGGAGCAATTCAGGTAGTGCACATTTGGCTGAGACGTTAAATTTGACGTTAATATGCAGGTACCAATATTTCTTTATAAAGAAATTCATTATTAGGAGAATGTATAACTTTCATTTCAAAAGGTAATTTTTAAGACCATAAAAACATAAAATTATTTAAGTCACAAAACCCCTTTGTCACCAATTTCATGTAGATTTTCAAGTCATTTTTCTACATAACTTTAATTTCAAAATCCTGTTCCAAATAATATCAGGTTATTTTAAGTATGTAAAATTCTAAATCCAAGGGAAAAAATAACACATTAAAATACAACAGATTTATAAAACAATATTCCAAGTATAGCCATTTATTTCAAAAGCATTTTAAGTTTTTTTTCTTCTTTAAATTATAACAAATAGATACTTTTAAAAATTGTGATTAAAAAAAATATCCATCAGAATACTTTAAAATTTAATATGAGATTAAGTTACACATCACCATATAAATAAATCTGATATTATATACTTAAGTTGACATATCACAACAATCTTTAAAAATTTTAATGTAAAATAACTGTTTCATAAAACGCTTTCTATAAAAAAAAATATTATGAATGATAGGGAGAAAAAAAACTTTTTTGAGAACAAGCCATTTTTACATTCATATTTTGATTGGCATTGTATAAAATTAAAAATCTATATTTTACATGATTCAGTAACTGAATACAAAATGATGGAAAAAATCATAACATATATTTTACAGATTTTATTTTTCTTCCAATAAATTTTAGAATTATTAATGAAAAAAATTCCTTTTTTATGTAAGCAAATAAATATTAAATGTCAACAAAATAAAAGGATGAAAATTCATTCAGGGAAAAAGTTAAACAATCTCTCTCCAAATAAGCAAAGAAATTTCCCATTCAATAAATAAACACATCAATATATAATAATAATTTTTTTTTTTACAAAAGTACAAAATAATATCATTGCAATATTGCTTTCGAGATATAAATCAGCTGAGTTCAAAACCAGCTCCAGATTCAATAGCATACGACAGTTTCATCTTTAAGACTTCTTCACTTTCAAATTCTGGAAGCTTTAAGAGATTCATGCACGTTGAAGCTGTAGGTAATCTAACTTCTCTACCAGCATTCTGAATACAAAATGTTGGTGATAGTTCTTTGAATCCAAACAGCGGGGCATGTGAGCAACTCGTAACAAATTTTAATAACTGTCGTTTCTGCTGTTCTTCAAAACCTTCCACCACCTTCCAAAAGGCACAAATTACAGGATGATTTCTGTGGTATCCACCTGCATATACTGTATGAGCTTTTAAATCTTCAATGTCAATGGGCGTTTGAGCACCAGATATTAAGATCTGTAACTCATTTGCATCAAACATGTAAAACCAATCCATATCAATAACATTAGCAAGTCCTTCTTTAAAGGCTTGGCATTGAGCTTTAATTTGTCTATTTAGTTTAAAATCAGCCATCAAATGAATGTAGTTGATTCGATTGCTCTCAGTGACAGGAATATTGAAACCATCAGGTATCAGTTCCACAACCTCATTTTCGCCAAATTCGCTGTTCATTACAGTGAAATCAAGACCTAAATCGGTTACATTACCATCATATGTTTTTAAAAATATAAGATTTCGATACATGACAGGATCTAAAGAGGCTAAGTGATGTATGTCGACATCTGATGTGCTGTGTCTTGAAAGAATCTTAGTCAGGAAAAATGCAGCAAGTGGAAGTTCAACAAGCATGTTTTTCATAAATTGCTTTTCCCAGCATCCTCCCAATAAAAAAATAATGTCGGCTAAAGTCGGGCATAACTCGTTGCACATTTGGATTTGGGTACAATAAGCCATCATGAGTTGTTTTAAAAAATCCACGATTTGGGTCAAAACATGTTTTTAGCAATTCTTGCAAAAATTCTCGGAACAAACCTCCTCCATCAATGCCAACCTCATCTAATCCCACAGCATTCACCAACTGGACTAAGATTCTCATTTTTATATTTGGTTCACTCTGCAAAGACAGATATGTTGAAGCATCTTCGTAAATAAAATTCCTTCTAACTGTTATTCTAATGAGTGATCCCATCTGGAAATTCGACAATTCACCTTGATTTTCTTGCTTATCTTTCACAATAAGAGACATTAATATTTTAAAGCGATCATGAAACTGAATTGCAAAAGGGAATTCACGTAGAATTGCTAATTGCCTAGCTTCTACAGCAGAAAGAGGTGGTCCTTCAGTTTCAAGTTGTTCCCTTGTCATATTCTGAGGCCCAACAAAAGGTTCATAACCATAACTTCTTCGACTCGGAAAATACATTTCAGCTGCCCGGTCAAAGAAGATTGGGAACTGCTTTGTAATCCATGCACCTTCTGGACAGAATTTACGTCTGCAATCCCTTGAATACAATTGCCTCAACAAGGCAACAACAACCTTGAAAAGAAGATTCCACTGCTGCAAATTGAAACTAATAGTCTTGCCTGCACTTTTTGCTCCAACACTCTCCATTGCACTAACATAGTCTTTATTAAAGGTTGATTTTTTATCTGGATAAGCTAATTCAATAAGACCCATACAAACATCTTTCAAAGTTGTACTAATTGTAGCAAGTTCAACAAGAGTAAAAGGCATCATTTTCATGCTATTTTTATCATTACTCTGATCATAAAACTCAAAATCATGCAAAGTCGATAATAAGTGATTTAATAATGCACAAAAGGATATAAGTTGAGGTAGGAACACTTCTTGTTCATTAGGGCTAATAAACATACCTTGATTTAAGAGTTGTAGCACAGGAGTTTTATTTCCCAATGCAGATGGAACATTAGCAGAAACTATAGACCTCCAAAGCAATCGGAAGAATGCTGGTTTAAAAGCAAGACTATACAACAGTCGATAGTGATGCAGGGCAAGCTTTTGATGATCTAAAAGCAAATAACATAAAGAACATATAGATACTGCACATTGATTAAATATTTTTTCATTATCCAGAACAGTAAAAATCATGTTAACATGATCGATCTCATTCACCATATTGATTATTTCTTCTTGGATTTGAAGTTTATTGTCATTTTCTACTATCATTTCGCCATCTTCTGATTCACATTCACTAATTGTTGATACTTTCCAAGCAGGTATTGAATGTAACAGGAACTGAACACAAATTAGATATTCTGCACACTGTTGATCAGAGAGAGATTTGGCTTGTTTAGAAATTAAATACATAAATGTATACAAAAGGCTCAAAGTAGCTTGGAAATTGAAGGCTAAGTTATCTGGATATATTGCTGTCAAAATTGTATCAATTGTAATGATATCACTTTTACATGAAAGAGCAGGTAATAGGAAACAAATTATTTGTTGAGAGAGTTCTTCGGTAAAACAATCTTGAAGCAATGTTTGGAAAAAATAAGGCTTTTTCTCGCTTTTTAGAACAATTGGTCGAGTAAAAAGATCCAATAAAGTTGAAGCCAATGGTGTTGGAGGATGTGGAGAAACAAGTAATGAGTCAGGCACATTGTTATCTAATACTAAACGTAATGCTGCGTAATAGCCTTTTCTAATTAAATATTCCCAGATCTTCTCAAGGATTTTGGAAGCATGATTTGGACTGATGATATTTTCACTACATTTTTTCATTACTAGATATTGTCTCAGACGATCATAAAACTCAAAAGCAGAAAATACTTCAATAAATCTTAAAGACAAAGAAATATTTGAATTAGGTTTCACGCAATTTTTTAAATATTTCACATTAAACCAGAGAAGTTTTTGCATTTTATACAGCCAGGCATCTATTCTTGAAGCAAATAATTCACTAATAAATGCGGCATCCCGTAGAAATAATTGATTAATTGCAATAAGTCTTGAACCATCTTGCTGTTCGTTATAAAAGTGCAAAAATTTTCCTATTTCATCATATAGCACATCAGGATTAGAGGAGAAGGAAGTTTGATTTTTTAAATTCGTTGTCATTATTTGATCAAACTCATCACGAAGTTTTCGTTTTTCTACTTGCCTTGTCAATGCTCCTCTCACAAATGCTTGGATTATAGTAGCCGATTGTATAATGCGTCTCCTCTCCTCTCTTTGTAATCTTTCTCTCTGAGCTTTATGAAGCAATTCTTCCCGAGCAACTTTTCGGCTCGCACCACCTAAAGATTGCTGTGGTCGCCTTCTAAATTCACCTTCAAAACTATACATCATGAATGAACAAAAAGCGTAATAATATACAAATGATGAACTCAAATATACAACTGCCCAAAGAAACTCACTCAAAATCTGACGAAAGTACCATAGATCTAAAATTGGGAGAATGACATTTCCTTATTTTATAAAAATATTTAATTACTTATATAGTTAGCATATACTTGTAACACTTACTACAGAAAAACAACATACTTAGCTGAAGTTCAGCTGTTGCATCTTTTTTTGAGAATAATTTTGTTGCCAATATTTTGGTTGTTTTCAACAAACATTTCAAGAATATTAAGTCACGTGATAAAAATATAAAAATTAATCCTAAAAAAATTATACGGATAAAATTTTTTTTTCTACTCCAGTCCAAAAAATTTATTTTTCTTACGATTAATACTTATATGAAATCATAGCTAATCTCGATTAGATGCTATTTGGCGCAATGTTTATGATCAGCGTCATACTCAGAAGTCTCCAGGACTAAAGACGAAGGGCTATTTACTTCTGAACCCCTTAGGTAAAGTTGAGAATGAATAATAACTCAAAAAGAAAATTACTGCATTAGTCTTCAATATTTATTATTAGCTACTTGAAAATATTAACTGATTTCAACTTTTAGCTTAACTTATTTATTTTGCTTTTTTATTGTTTTATTTTAACGTTTTCAAAAAAATTTTAAACTTTGAATCTGAGCTTGTTTTTTTGTGTTTTTTTTTTTTACCACACAAATGAAATATCTATTCTTTTTTGAAAAATTAACAGCATTTTAATTTCTTTATGTGTAACTGAGATTTAACAATAATAGGAGATTTTCAAGGTGCTATTATTATTATTATTATAATTATTTCTTTTTCTTAGAATGTCTGGAAAAAAGAAACTCTGTCTTCAAGAAGCTTTGGATTTATTACAGAACCTACCATCTGAAATTAATGTCGTACTAACAGATGATTTTTCAGATGAAGAAGTCCCTCAATTATGTGCTGGAATTTTCGTTAGATTCTGAGGATAACGATCAAGAGACTGAACTCAATGTGCAGTAGCTCATGTTAAGAAAATACAGTATTTCTTGCCCCAGGATGCAGTGTTTTAAAAAACATTCAATCGAAACCACATTCACAATGCATAACATGTAATGAATTTTTGTATATTAATGAAAAAAAAAAACTGTTTCTTTTTCATTAATATACAAAAATTCATTAAAACTGTTTCTTTGAATACCATCAAATTAAGTTTATGTGTAAAAAAGCAAACAAAAATTTTATAAATTTAATAATCTTAAAAAACAAATATTTTGTGTTGTAAAATATTAGTGCTCTCTTGTTATTTAGCATTTTTTAAGAGTTAAAACTGCGTTAAAAAAGTCATTCGGTTGCTTCATATTATTTCGTATTTTGAGAACTTTGCGGACTGACAGTGCTTTAAAGTATCAATTTAACTAATTAGCCCTAACGAATTAAATTTCCCAAAGTTGAGTGTTTTATTTATGTACTTAATTTTCAGTACAGAGATTCAAAAATATATTGCATGAAAAAATTTGCACAGTAAATAATAATGTGGTAGATAAAGGGTTAAGAAATAATTCATTATTTATTTCAAAATTCTATAACATACACATTTACTGAAACATGAAATAGATTACTATTATCATCTGCAGTTTAATGATGAAAATTTTGAGTAAATTAGTAAACCTCGTATTACTAGTAAACCCCGTATAACGGAGGAGTTTCGTCCGAAAAAATGCCGCGTTATGCATTATATGAAACAAAGAACTAGTACAGAGGTGGGGAGAGCTAGTGGCCCGCAAACAGCAGCCCTCCAATACAGTTACAAAATCCGCTTTGAATCGAGATTTCTTTCCAATGCGTTATCAAAGATTTGACTTTTAGTCTTCACTATTAGGGGAACAAAGTACGTAACAGTATTTCTGTTAAGGTCTGTTAAGGACTGGTTGCGACAACTTTTTTTTTAAAAAATGGAGAAATGTGGATTTTTGAAGTGAAACTTCTATGCTCACCAGTGAATGGAAACTTTGCCCAGTTTTGCGTAACAGGGAGAAAACGAACGGAAGTAGTGATTTTCTCCGCAATCTCCCCAAATCGTCATAATGGTGAGGAAATAGCGAGGAGGAGGAAAAGACAGCGGGGTCTGGAATATATTATTTTCCTCAGAACCAGCCGAAAGGCATCTAGGCTTCTTCTTCAGTTAGCTAGTGAACCTGTGAGAGGGAGTAAACAGAGTGAAAAAAGAGAGGGGGTTGCCTTTGCTAAAAATAGCATCAGTGGTCAGGAGGTAGGGGGGATTCGTTTTGGTAGAAACGAAGAAACTGCAACTTTTCTACATTCGTTCTTCGCGTGGTTGGGTTTTCGATTCGTTTTGCTCGATGGGGGGTGGGACACCCTGTTATTTGCGTCATATCCGTGAAAAAGTTGGATGATTGCTTTCCGATTGGTCGACTCCCCCCCCCCCTTATCTCACCAGACCAGGGGACATTTGTCAACGGTTATATGTGTTGCAATGTTTGCGTTACGGTGTAGTCAAAATAGCTCTTGCAGCAAAAGCGTGCCTTTTTAAAATATTCCCTTAGATTGTTGGCCACATGGTGATGTTTTCGGTAGCTAATTTGTTTTTTTTTTTAATTTTCATTTGCGTTGAATTATTATTGATTCTAATCAGAATGCCTAAATCAAATGCACAAAGAGGAAAAGAGTTTTGTGAAAGGAAAAGAAAAGAAAAACTAGCAGAAAATCCAGTCGAAAAAGTGATAAAAAAAACCAGAAAAATAGTGCAAATTCATCAAGCGCTACTGCCAAATCTCGATCAGAGTACATGAGAGAATATCGAGCACGGAAAAAAACATTACAAAATATTCTCTTAATGCCGAGTTTAATGACTGATGATGGGAATGCTATTGAGACTCATCTAATGCCAGCACAGATTAATACGGACTTTGTGAACCACCCTGTGCAGTCAACAAGTACAGAGCCCTCAACAAGTCTAGTGCGTGTTGGAACTGATGCATGTGAATCGATAATAAATTCTATCTTACGTTACAAAGACTATGACTCCCATAAAAGTGCCCACAAAGATTTCCAAAAGCGATTCGTTGATAATCCTTTCGGTCACGGGTGTTCGATTTGTAATAGATTATGGTTTAGAGATGATTTGAGAACTCATGTTGCTGAACACAAAAATATTTTACAAAATATTTTACCGGGAACTAATTTAGAAGACGTTAAATCGTGCTACAATTGCCCACAAAGTTTAAATAGGAAAAGTATACCAAATTTATCAAAATATAATGGTTTTGTATACCCAGAAATTCACGCACATCTTTCTACTTTGGATAAGGTATCAGAAAGACTCATTTCTCCACGAATACCTTTCATGCAAATTAGACGATTGAGACATGTACACGGTCAATTTGGAATATTAGGGCAAATAATCAATGTTCCAGTATCCGTCAATACAATGGTCAATCGAATACCACGGAATGTTGATGATGATTACTGTGTCAATGTTCACATCAAACGGAGGAAATTTCACAGAACTAGTTATCTGATGGGTTTGGTTACTAAAAGAAACATCAAAACATGGTTGCAATATTTAGTAGCTACTCCACTGTACAGAATGTATGATGTTACAATCGATGATAGTTTCTTCAATTTCAAACAGAGTGTGTCTCAAGTTTTTCAGGATGAAATCAGTAAAAATATAACTATTGAAGAGAGTCTTACAGCCCAGTAACAGACGTTGTTATGGAATGAAGAGAAATATCTTCGTATTGCTCCTGAAGAAGCGAATGTACCAAGAAGCTTGCTATTTGATAAACATGCTGAGGAGCTCTCTTTCCCAGCAATTTACTTGGGTCATTTTAGAAACTCCAGGGAAGGAGTTAGAGTTACACCATTCATGATGGCCACGAGTGAATTAAGACGTGTTGATCGTCGTGGAGTGACCCCACAGCATTTGCTTTATAGGGCAATGAAAATTATGCGATTGAGAGTTCGGGATTCTCTTACGGTTGCCTATGAGTTTTGAATTTAATAAGATTTATATTTAGATGTATTTCTGCGCTTAGACCAACGTCGCCAAAGAAGTTTCACTTCTATCGCCTGGCATTCCACGCACCATTTTTGTTGTTTTTAGATTTTTTAGTACATTTAAAGAAAAATATGCTAAAATTAAGAAAAGAAAAGTAAATTATTATAACTAAAATGGGAAAAATGGGTAAAAATAGACAAAAAATAACATAAACGTGGTCCATTCTGTACCAAAGCTGTATGAACAAATTTTCAATTTTTCAATTCTGATGTGTTGCTATGTTATTCATTGTCGAAATGACCTTCAGGATAAGAGATATTTTAATTTTTACAAAAACTAGAGCACTTTATCTCAGTTACTACATGAAATTGCTTAAAAAAAACAGTGATTATATTCACAGAAAGGACTGTAAATTTTGTAATAAAACAGTGATTGATAAATCTGAAGGTTAAAAAACTTCTATTATTATACAGAACTTACACAAAAAAAATTTCAGTTAATTATTTTCAAAACTTTTTTAGCAATCACTGACCCCGTTTGATTATTTTCAAAAAATCACATTTCGAGAAAGTTTTAAAAAGTAAGCATCTGCTTTTACTAAAACACTTGTAGTTTTTAATCTAGAGAACGGAAAATAATAAACTTGGTATTTTTATAAAGCTAATAAGATGGCCTATAAAATAAAATCATAAAAAGAATTTGTCCATTTTTGGCAAAATTCACAATTTTAGGGTAGTCGGATACCTTAAGAGATTATCTGCAAAGTTTGGAGGATAAGGTCTCAAGAAATTTTAGGTATTTTAAGAATATTTTGCATCTAAATTCAATTTGCTCTGTTTACCCATTACACTGCTGAAATTGGTATTGCACTTGAGGAGCAAGCAGCAGCTTGAACTTATTGACATGATGTCAGATCACAATGTGAAGAAAATATTTAAGGTATACGACTACCCTAAAATTGTGAATTTTGCCAAAAATTGCCAAATTTTTTTATGATTTTACTTTATAGGCTATCTTATCGCTTTGTAAAAAATACCACGTTTATTATTTTTTGTTCACTAGAACAAAAACTGCAACTGTTTTTCAGTAAAAGCAGATGCCATTACTTTCAGCAAGATATGGCATACTTTAAAACGCGCTTTACTTGAAATGTGTTTTTTTAAAAAATGTTCAAGGACAGCGATTGCTAAAAAAAGTTTTGAAAATAATAACCTGAAATTTTTTGTGTATGTTTTATATAACAGTAGAAGTGTTTTAACCTTCAGATTTATCAACTACTGTTTTATTACAATATTTACAGCCCCTTATGTGAATATAACCACTATTTTTTTTAGCAATTTCATGTAATAACAAAGATAAAGTTCTATAGTTTTTGTATTTCCAGGAAAATCCTGAACCCTACAGTGACGACAAGATCGAAGAAGTCGAAGATTTGGTAAATTCATACCTCGACAACTTCACTATAAACACACACCCTCCCCTCACTTCTCCTAAGGAGGTACGAGGCATTATTAAAAAACTGCAGAACAGAAAAGCTTCTGGCCCCGATCAAATACCTAACATTGCTCTAAAATATTTAACTTTAAATGCAGTAACACACTTAACTAAAATTTACAATCAGTGCCTCATTAAAAATCACTTTCCAACACAGTGGAAACAAGCAAACGTAATTATGCTACCAAAATTAGGGCAAAATCACAAGTTCACACAAGGCTTTCGACCAATTAGTTTAATCAACACCACTGCTAAGATATATGAGAAAATAATCTTATCTAGAATTAAATCCCACTGCAAAGCCATAGATTGTATTCCCCCGGAACAACATGGTTTCCGGGAGGGCCATTCCACGCTACACCAATTGATACGAGTAACAAACATAATAAATGAAGGTTTTGCTAATAAATTTTATACGGTCGGTGTCTTTCTTGATGTCAAGAGGGCATTTGACAAAATGTGGCATGATGGCCCCCTTATAAGTTAATTAAACTTCAGTTCCCTGACTATTTAATTAAAATCATTCATGACTTTTTACACAATAGAACCTTTAGAGTTCGTGTAAACAACTCATTCTCTTCACACGGGAATTGCCTTGCAGGCGTCCCTCAGGGTTCTGTCCTTTCTCCATACTTATACAACATTTACACGCATGACTTTCCACAGCACTCCACTGTCAGTACCTGCCTGTTTGCGGATGACTCCGCTGTGTTTTCACAGGGTGTTCAGCTCAAATACACACTTAAAGCTGTGCAAAACTTCTTAAATAAACTAGAAATTTGGTTATCAGATTGGAGAATTGCAATTAATGTAGATAAGACTCACACAATTGTTCTTAGGAAATGGGGGATCATTGATCCACCTTTCCAACTCACACTATTTGACGACAACATACAGTGGGTCTCGGTGGTCAAGTACCTGGGCTTACACTTGGATAGCCGCTTAACTTACAAAAAACATATCGACTCTCTAGCAGAAAAGTTCTGGAATAGAATTTATTTGGCATCCTCTCTTATAGGGAGGGGGTCACCTCTATCTCTAGAAAATAAAGTAATTTTATACAAGCGAATTTTGCGCCCAGTTATAACATATGCTTCCCCCATTTGGGGGGCTGCAGCCACCACTCACATGAAGAAAATACAAATAGTCCAAAATAAACTACTCCGCATCATAACGAGCGCACCTTGGTTCGTTCGAAATGATGTGATACACAACGACCTACAAATGGAGCCGATATCTAGCTACATCACTAAACTATCTAGAAATACTTTTCTCTCAATCGAAACCCACGACAACCCCATCATCAAAGCTCAAACACTTTTCACGTATCCCCACCCTAAAATTAACTATGCTTATTCTAGCACGAAGTGGAGAAATCCTCTCCGCCCACCCTAACACAACAAATAACTCATTCATACACTTGTAACTTGTCACACTAGCTTCCCGCTGCATCCTAACAGGTGGAGAGAGAGTAACAGTCACTCGGCCGCTTCTTTCTTTGATTGCTGACGCAATCCTCCGATTTTCCTTCCTTGCGCTTCCTCCAGTTTTCTCCCCGGTTCGTCCGCTTTGCGGGCCAATGCCGCTTGGGAGCCACTTCCTCCGCCCCCCACGCCGGGGGCCACTTGATTTGTTACTTTTTCAGTCATGGTTGCTCTATTTCACTCAATTTGGGTAAAAGCGCTTCGCGCTGAGGCCCGGTACGTATAATTTTAGTTTAGTTTATAGTTTTTGTAAAAATTAAAATATCTCTTGTCCTAAAGGTCATTTCAAAAATGATTGACATAGCAACACATCAGAATTGAAAATTTAATCATAAACTTTTGACACAGAATGGACCCCGTTTATATTATTTTTTATACATTTTTACCCATTTTAGCAACAATAATTTCTTTTTCTCTTCTTAATATTAGCATATTTTTTTCTTAAAATGTACTAAATAAATCTAAAAACCACAAAATATCCTCATACCTCCATTTTCTAAAAAAAAAGTTGCCATAAGTAGACATTGACTTTTAGAAATCTTTGTCTGCAGAAAAATTTCAATGTTTGAAGAAGTTTACTGGGAAAAATTTTCTTTATATTTATTCAACATATATTTATAAGCAAAGTTTTTCCTGCATGAATTTCGATAAGAGTAAATTTTGATGCAAATTGGCTGACTTAAACTTGCAGGCTGTGATAAGAATTCCAACAAGCAATCTCACTCCTGATTTTTAAATAAAAAAATGTAAAAAAGTCTGATATAGGGTACATTTGTCTCAACAAACTGATTCTTAAATTAAATGTGCTTGCAGAGCTATAGCTAATATAAAATTAGCACCGTAAATAAATTGAATAAAACTGCCATTTTATTTTGTTCAACCTTCATTTGTTATTTTTTAATAGTCAATGCCATCATTTTAAAAAGGATTGGCCCTCCGATGTCCTCCCCTCCCACAATGTTGCCCGCAAGCGAAAATAAGTTGCTCTCCCATGAACTAGTTCAAAGAAGCAGAGTAGTGCAGTGGAAGCATGCTAGGCCCATAACCTAGAGGTCCGTGAATCGAAATCACGCTCTGCTAGTTTCCTTTAGAAGCAGAGTGGTGCAGTGGAAGCGTGCTGGGCCATCACCTCCTAGAGATCAAGGCCTGGTGACTCAAAGGAGATAGGCTTGGGACGTCACACATAATATAGGGATAGAAAACTCGCTTGAATTCAAGTTAGATTAGTTCACACACTCACCTACGCCATTTTGGTGCTTGTGTTAGTGCGGTTACATGCTTTTTTTACATTTTTATTGAAGTTTTTCAGTTTCTTTTTGACGATTCTTAATTAGTTCACAAAATGGTCTACACATGCGTTGTACCAAATTGCAACAGCTATTATAAAGATACTGAAAAAATAAGAATATTTAAATTCCCAAAGGAAGACTCCCTTCGACTCCATGCTACATCAAGAAAAGATGTTGCTCCATCAAAGTATTCAAAGGTAAGTTATTTAACTTTATTCTATTTATGGAAACTGTAATAATATCTTAATTTTAAAAGTCTACTAATAACTTTAATAGGTTGTCTGATAAGACATTTGAAAAATGGACTCATTTCTTTTTCTTCATGTGAGTTTCTTAACATGGTAATTACATTGACACAATTCATTTTTTTTTATCTATAATGAGAAAAGCGTATTGTTTATCAAATAAATATTTTTTAGCCCTAAAAAAATTTATGTGTATAAAAATAAGCTCAAACAAGCATTGTTAATGAGACAAAAACTGTGTAGTGTTTTTGCTATTGGAAACAAATATTTTTGTGTCATTTACTAAATATCTTTTCACAGAATCAACGAAAGTACCTTAAGAAGTTAATTGTGTGTTACCAAAAGAAAGCCTATTTTGATACAGAGCTCATAGTCAATGTAAATATGGACATAAGCAACCATTTATTGGCTATTTTGTATATTAATATGATGTGAGATACAAAATGCATAACACATTCACAACAAAAAAAAGCTATCTGATTTCTGAACTATAAAGATGACTTTAAAAGTCAGAAAAAATAAAGCTAAAAACAAATAAACATGACTCAGCATTAACCTCACAACATTAACTTGAAGTAGGATTGCTACGACAGCAAATGTCGGAGAAGACACCTTATTTAGAGGTAGTGAGTACCAATTTCTATGCCCTTGACGACAACACTGACAGTTTCTTTTCTAGAATTGTTTGCATTAATATAGACTATGTGGTGTCCCGACAAGAAGGATTTCATCGTATCAAGTTTGCTTTGATGACAACCATTTGCTGGCAAAATAAACAAATTTCATTGAATCAAAGAGAGAAAAAAAAATTTTGTTCGAATTTTGTATGTAAGCGTTGTCAGAAAAATTTTTGTTGTATCAAAATTTTTTCACTATTTCCAACAAAAATTCCATTCAAAATTACAAAAAAATCAAATTATCAGAGAAATTTTTGTTAATTCTAACAAATTTTTTCTGTCAATGCAAAACAATATATTTATATCTTTTTAATTTTAGGTTTCTGAACTACACTTTGCTGATGATGCAATACGAAGAAACACAGAAGCTTATGATGAAAAAACTGTGGAGAAAATATGTGTTACTTGAAAACAATTCCAGACTTTTCCCCCCAAATATATTTCAAACTCTACGAATCCTATTCAAGAATGTTCTGAGTAGAGACTGCAAAGATTAGTGAAATAAATACTGTTGCATGTGTGTGGTGTTATAAAATAATATTCTGAAGTCTTAGAATGGTCTTTTTCCTGGATTTATTGGTAACAATAACTTTCAACGATAAACTTAACAATCTTTAACAAATTAAATCAAGTTACAATTATTAGACTGAAATAATAAAGAGAATAAATTCTAATATTGAAGATAAAAATCCTAGTAAACAATGGCACCTGGTACGCCAAAAGAAGAATTTAAAAAAAGTAAATCATTTACGTCATTTCCAAAATTAGTCGAATGTTTAAATGCAGAGAAGCTTCAGAACATATGGACTGTTGTTTGTAAAAAAGATCTAGTAAGAATTATGTTGCTAGACACAACAGTATCTCCTGTTATTAAAGCATCAGTGATTATAAATAAAGAATTAGATTTGTCAATACACATAGGTCAAACAAAAATAAGTCCACTTGGAAAGTACAAATTTCCTCTAAAAGTTAATAATGTTATTGTTGTAAATAAAATATTACATGAACTGGTTCTCAGAGTAGAAGTGAAAAGCTCCCATGATTTTCCTACAAGATTTGGTTTTATTGTTAATCTTTTAGAAAGTATGTTTTCAGATTTAGATGAAGATAAAAAAAAATTGTACTCAATTTCTTAATCGACCAGCTCAAATGTTTAACCTGTAACAAGTTTCTTTTAGATATTCCTCTGAAATGATGGTTTTTTTTTATATATTACAATCCATATCTCCTCATACCTATAAATTTTTAAGAAATTCAGGATATCTCAATATTATCCATCTTAGAAGTTTGCACAAACTTTGTTCATCTTTAAAAACTAATCCTCAAACAGAACAATCAAATGAAAACTTTTTAGCATACATGAAAAAAAAGTAAACATCCTAAAATCTGTTGACAAAACTGTCATACTGATGCTTGACGAAATCTATTTAAAACTATATTTAGATTTTAAAGGGGGTAATATTCTTGGGATGGCATATAACAGTGAACAAGCTGCTACTTCAGCATATGTGTTCATGATTCAAAGTCTTCAGTTCATGATTCAGCAGTTCATATGATGCCGGTGAAAAAAATCGATGGAGAAAAATCGTTTGCTGTTGTAAAAAAATATCGTAGAACTTGATGGTCTAGGATTCAAAGTTATACGTGTAGTTTTTGACAATAATTCTACAAATTGAAAAGCAATGTCCAACTTTTCTGTTCCTCCCAAATTGAGCATCATATATCTTATTATTGATTCAGTACACATTTTTAAATGCATTCGTAACAATTGGATTAATCAAAAAAAGAGCAAGTCAATGTTTTTATTTTCTAGATTTTGAAGATCATAATAAGTTTCCATTATTAGAAGCAAATTTCTCTACACTTAAACAATTATATAAAATAGAAAGTATTATTTTAGTAAAGTTTGCTTATGGTTTAACTTTAAAGGCTTTATGTCCTACAAATCTTGAAAAAAAAATGTGAAACTTGTGCTTAAGATATTTAATAACTTAGTTATTCAGGGGCTTCAACTATTAGGAGAGCAACATTAACTAATTAGTTATGAAACAACATCAATTTTTATTTCTTTAATTTGTATATGGTGGAAAATTGTTAATGTTAAAACACCTTTAAAGAGACAACATTTGCTTGATAGTTATCAGCAGCCGATTACTTTATCTCCAGACAACAAAGCATGTCAATTCTTGCGTAAAATTTTGTCATGGTTAGACTTGTGGAAGGAAAAAGATTATACTACTGGCACCCTTACTAAAGAAACACATCTCGCTTTGACTCATACCACATACACTTTACCTGAAATTTCAAAATATTACATTAAAGAATTAAAGTTTCAGTATTTTCTTCCTAGAAAAATTCAATCAGATGCGTTAGAAAGTCGTTTTGGGAAATATAAGACACTTTCAGGTTCTCAATATTTAATATTAATTCGACAGCTTTATGAAGTAGAAGCTAAACTAAGAAAGCAAAATTTTTTACCTCTAACTTTGGTTTCAAATGCTTATGGCCAGCTTAACTTAAAAGACATTAATTTGGAAGATTCGTGTAATGAAAATCCTTTAGAGCTGTCAAGTATCGCATAATTTTAATATTACACTATCTGAAAAAGATTTTCGTGATGCTCAGCCATATCTACTTGTCTTAACATATTTAGCTGGTGTTTGTGCTAGAGCAGCACTTAAAAAATTAAAATCCGACTCTTGTTCCAAATAACTTGTTCTTAATAAAACTTTGAACTAAATTCTAACTATGATTTAATACGTAACTTAGACAGAGGAAGTTTATTGTGCCCTTCCCCAGATGTCGTTACAGCGGTACTCTATAACTATATAATAGTTCAGAAACTTCTTTCTAATGATTATGAAAATATGTTCCTCAAACAAAATAATCAACGTCAAATTGCCTCAGAAATTCGATTAGCTTGATAAATGAATTTTTTTTATATGATGAACCTTGTAACAATGATCATGCTTCTGAGCTAGTTTTAAAGCATATTATCCACACTTCTACAAATGCATTATTACATAACTACTGTAGGGGGAAAAATGATATTAAAAAAGTTGAAACAAAGAAAAGAGAAATACATACTTTATTAGCTAAATAAATTGCATTATTTTTATGTACGTAATAAGTTACATATATTTTCATGTATGCATTATTTCTCTCTCTCTCTATATATATATATTTATTCATTTAGGTATATATTTATGCTTTTATATATGTATGATTTATTTTAAAAATATTTTTAATTTATTTTACGATAACTTGTTATTTGTGAGAAGTTTATTTTTTGGTTATTTTTAATGTTGCTATTGCAGAGAGGAATTTTTGTTTATTACTGTGCATGATACCAATATATATAAAGTTTTACAATATATTTAATTCACATTTGTAACAATGCATAATTGAATAATTACTTTTGGCAGAAAAGTAACTGACAAACAGCTAAATAAATTGTGTTATCTATTTTTATGTATGTATTTATTTTCCTGTATATGTCTATAATTATATTGATACAGATTTGTTTCAAAAATATATTTTATAACTCTTTATGTTGTAATTGTATTTGAAACCAATAAAGTTACTGTTTATAAATTTGTTTGTCTTTTTTTCTGTTTTAAAAACTATTTCTAATTTTATTTCCCTTTTTGTAACTATTCTGAATAAAATGTTGAAAATAAATTTTAAAGCTAAGTAATAAGCACAGCTTTGTAAAAAAAAAATACAAATACAAAAGGTTCTTATGATTTGCCACAATGTTTTGTTTATGTTCATCGTAATGCGTGTTCGTAGTAAATACATCGATAATTACATACTTGCAATTATTATTTAAATAGGTAAACTAATATTTACTCTTATGTTTTATGTACATGAAATAAAATTTAATGATCAAATAATTTTTTTTAAAATTCCCTGTATGTATGTTGGGTTAAAAAACAAAAAGTATTTAAAAATGCATCTAAAAAGTTCCGTAGGCGTTGGACGAAGTTTCCCTACTAGTAGTGACGTCACAAATCAGCAACGAGGCCTTGTGTATATCTAGGAGGTGATGGCTGGGCCCATAACCCAGAGGTCCGTGGATCGAAGCCACGCTCTGGTAATTCCTTTATATCTCACCCCCATTGGTTCCCACCTTCAGAAGTCACACCTCCTCACCACCAAACCAAGAAAGCAACACCAAGTCCAGTCACTTCTAGATAAGGAGCGGAGGGACGTGACATCGTCCTGTTTTCATCATCTCCTGTGAAAAGCATCAGAACTAGTTCAAAAGGGAGGGAGGGGGACTGAGCTCCAAAATTCAAGAAACATACTCTTTCTTAATTAAGGAAGATATCTTTGTTGAAGTTTTTTTCGAAGTAATGCTTATTAATGTGAATTGAGCAATGTTTTCTTCGTCATATCATTAAGCAGTATTGACCATTACTTCTTTTTAAGGGACATTTCTTTTGTTTACTAAACACAGCTTAGGAATGCAGATTAATTCATGAAAATAAAATCATGGTTAATTTTTCTTTAAGAAAGGTTGAGTATCACTTATCAGAAAATTTTTAATCTACGTGTAGCCCACAGTGCTTCTCAGATTGTCACCATTTGTGACCCTATTTTCTGTTATAATTTTCATCACGCCCCCTCATACAATAATAATGTATTGAATGAAATAATAATGCACTTTGACTAAAGCTACAATGTAACTATAATTATAAACCGTACAAAGTACCAAGATAAGTATTAAAATTTGTGTATGACAAGTCCACACACACACTCGCTTCCCCCACGTAGAGTTATCACGGCTCCCTAGGGAGGTCCCCCACAGCTTGAGAAACCCTGACGTAGCCAAAAGAGAGACGATATTAAAATTTTCAAGAGCACTTGAAAATGTTAATAGTTCAGGAAAATCTGAGAATACGAATGTTTGAATGAAAAATGTCAGAAGAGGTATTTATCGTACTTGAAACTTTTATCCCGTTTGTTGAGCTGTTATACGGATATTTCCTTAGTTTCAAATTTGATAAAGTTGCATTTTAATGGCTTTTTATTACATTTCACGACGTACGAAGGTTTTACTTGATTCTCGAACTGTGTTAGAGGGAATATGTGTTGTAGAACTGCAGTGTGTTAAACAGGGGTCACCTGTACATAAAAGTAAAGAATTGATAGATAAATATTCCTGTTTCGTTCTCAATATTTTGGGGGAAAAAATCGAATATACTTTGTCGCGAAAACATTGCATGGCATTCATTTACGACAACTTTGGTATCGATATTTTGGATTCAATTCTTAGATGCTTCCAGGCGTTATTTGATTGTGACTATATCTTAACAGTTTTTAAAGAAATTCAGTAGAAAAACTCTTTATATTTATAATAACGAAATGACTAATTTTTGAAATAATCTTTTTCAAATATGGAGTGAGTGAATATTAACGTCCCACTGTTCAGCTACACGAGGGCTTATGGGGACGGTCCGCGTAATTTTGAACCATGGTCAAGTGACGCGGACGACACCAAAGCTGGCACCCAAAGCTGGCACCCCCCTCTCCTAACTACCATACCACACCAACGGGAGGACGTTTGAGCTCTCGACAGATTTAACGTGCATTGTTCCCCTTCAAGGCGGGTCTTCAGTGGTACTGGGATCGAGCTCATGACACGCTAGCCACGATCCGATGCCTAGACCACTTGGCTACCGCGGCCACCTTTTCAAATATGGATAGAGTTTTATGTATGTTTTATTCTTACCTATAACTTTCTCAAGACATGTTTCTGAAAGTGCATGCAAAGCATAAAAGTTGTACCGTGGAACATTGAATGATCCTTGAAAGTGCACCGTCCAAATTGAAAATTAAAAACTATGTTTTTTTTTTTTTTTGCTTTATATAATACGCATTTTTACTATATTTTTTTTTTACTATATTTCGTGAAACTATGTAAACCTGCAAGGGTGTTCCGTAATTGTGAAGTAGTTAAAACTTGGATACATATATATTAAGCGAAAAGTAAAATAGTTATAATTTGGTTTATAAAACAATATTAAATTATTAAAAAAAAAGTAGTTTAAAAATTTTAAAAATTTTTACAGAAAATTCACACAGTAAACACGCAAAACAAACACAGAATGAAAACTGTCGTTTTACACAATAATAAAATTTTCAATAAATAAATAAAACAAAAAATTATGAAAAGTGTCCCCCCCCCCCTCCCCCACAGAACTAAACGTTGAGAAAAAACAAAACAAAACGCGCGCGCGCGCGTTGCTTGAAATAACTTCCCAAATCTGTACCTTAGTAAAAATAGAATTTTTTTTTTGCTTTAGAAGTAATTATATTATTTTCACTAATTCAATTTCTAGCATTAGCTCAATCTCTGTCTTTAAATTTTCAATAAGTTGATAAAATACTTTGTATTCATCCAATCAAGTTCAAATAAATTTTTTAAAAATTGTACTTTATGACATCTGATGTTAATGCAGTTTTTTCAAATATTAACTTATTAATTAAATTAATTACTGGTTTTCGACACTAACTTAGATTCGTCTCCTTTGTTGTAACAATGTAACTGTTAAATAATGACAAAAGTTAGCATCGTAA